>VDFB02373365.1:127160227-127218153 GCA_007258455.2 Sequoia sempervirens | reverse complement strand
TCAAGGTTTTCACTTTCAACATGTGATGTTTGTGATTGAAATTAGTTTTGAAAACTTTTGATAAAGACACATCAAGCAATGTACAATCCTAAGGCTGTGAAAGACTGTATTCTTTTGGATTCCATGTGGGTTTTACCCCAACCACACTTATTCTTAGCGGATGAATTTAGAAGCTTGGCCACATGGGCTCCCCCTTATAGTGCACTCACTTCTCATGTCAACCAAGCTTCCGACCCCCATAAAACTCCCATGGCAGGGTGATCATCTCTACTAAAAATTGTGAGAATGTGGATTCCTTTGCAACAACCGTTGCTGCACCAAAGAATAGATAAAGGTTTTTTGCCAAACTATACCAAGGGTTCTAGTACGGACATTTCATTCATGGGGGATAATCCATGCGGTGAGAGACCATTGCTGCCCTTCTTTTCAGAACTATCCTCGTGATACTGGCCTTTGTTCCAGTATCCACATTTGTATACCGACTGGAAGTCACTTGGGTTTAGTGTGTTATCAGTTGGGTCATTCCTTTGGGTGATTACATTTTCCCACAATGTAGGCCCTCTAAGATAAACAAAAGCGAGCAAGTATACCTATAGTTTGATCACTCTTTATTCTGCATGAATAAAGAGAGAACACACGCTATATACTCCACTCACACTCGTAGATAAACACAAATGGTTCTAGCTTTTTGGTCATCCAGTTAAGGGGAGAGCATATGCCTACCATCCATTAAGCACAAAAGACATGGTGTTCATCAATCCTTTAATTAAGCTATGTTCCTAACTTAACCAAAAGGAAACAATTAAATCACTTCCAGCCCCTCCAATATGTCAGTAGTTTATGTTTGAGTCTTTGACAACGAATCCGGGAAACCTGCAAGACAAAAACACAGAGTATTAGCTCTCAGATTTAGTGAAAAAAATGAAACTACAAAATGCACTAGAATAGAGACAATATGCACCAATCTGAAAGCAATATGTGCCAGAGAAAGTGGTGTTTGCGCCAAAAGTCTCACGTATGAACTTGAGAAAATAAATTTTCTAGAATGTTAAAAAGAATAGGGCAGGGCCCCATCGAGGACGCCATTTTGTGTGTGTGTGTTAAATGTGTAAAGTTAGTATCAACACAAACCTTAATGAAATGATTTATATTAAAGATTCAAAGCAAAGAAACTACTCTAAATTGCAATAAAATGAATCTTTTAAGAAAATCTCATTGTCCTCTATTCTTAATGATTTATTTCACCTCTTGGCCCTCAGATTTCTATGTGCACAAAGGCTATTAGAATGACACTTAAGAAATGATATTAGCATTTAACATGCAAGCTAATTAAATTCCTACATGAAACTAAATGGTAGTGTGTGCAAGTTTTTTTTTACTTCTAAGTATGCAAAACTAACTAAAAATGCAATGTAAAGAAACACAAGACCACCTCAATGATTAGCCTAAGTTAAGCACACAAGAAAGATAAAATGAGAGTGATTATGCCTTTGCTTGTGCTGATCTCCTTGGTTGGACCTTGATTTAAGCTTGGTTGTGTGCTCCTTTGATGGCAATGTGATGAAAATGGAATGGATGCAAGGTGGGATGAAAGCTAAACTAAGTATGCCATGGTGATGAAATGAAGGTAAGTATGCAAAATGATTTGAATGCAAGAAATTGCTTGATGATGGCTTGAATGACTTGAATGGATTAAGAGCATAAGGGTGTTATAAAATGCATAAGGTCCCTGAATGAAGGAAAGAGGGGGATATTTATAGAAGAAATTAATTTCTCTAGAGCATTCAATGGTTAGGATTGAGCCACCATGGCCAAGATGGAGGGCTATGGTGAGTTGAGGACTCACAAGCCCTCACATCTTGCCATGTAGAGGATGAAGTATCCAAAGGACATGGTGAGATGGAAAGGGTACAAGTGATGTGGAGGACGAACAAGTACTTTGAAAGTACCTTGGGAGATGAGAAGATTTCCTCAAAAAGGAATTTATTGTCCCCAAGTGAGAATGAAAGTAACATTTGAGGAATTTTAGTATTCCTCAAAAACTCTCCATGGGGAAGAGGAAAGTAGTTGGAGAAATAAATGTGAATTAAAAATTCACATGATTGGAAGGATCTTGTGGATAAGACAAGGCTCCCAAAAGGTGGGATTTTGACACATGTGAGTGATGTGACAAGTCAAAGGTTCTAGAAGACTTTGACACATGTGAGTGATGTGACAAGTCAAAGGTTCTAGAACTTTGCATGGGAATAAGGAGAGACTTGGAAGGATAAATGTGAATTAAAAATTCATATGGGAAAGAGAGGAGTCTTGGATGAATAAATGTAAATTAAAAAAAATCACATGGGGAAGATGGTCAATGCCAAATGTGGAAAATATGAAGGTTGACCAAAAATATATGCTAAATGTAGTAAGGGGATTAGATTAAGGTTGTGAAAATACATGATTAAGTAAATTAATGAGAGATTATAAGCAAGTGAGAGATTATGGAGGATGTGACATTAATCATGATTAAGGTGTACACATCCTAATCATGGATTAATTACATTAATCTAGATTAGAAGAGGGTTATGGAGGATGTGACAAGGAGGGAGAAAAAGGAAGAATTTAAAATTGATTTTATTCAAAAAGGTCAAATGACTAAATTAAATAAATTGATACATTTATTTAATTTAGAGAGGAAAATGTGTAAGGTAAAGTATTTAATTGTTAAATTAATTACTTTAGGGACTTTAGGCAGAAGATGCAATACTAATTAAATAAATTGTTTAATTAATATTGACGAGATAGACAAACAAAGTAAACGAGTTTGACCATGTGAGAGTGGTCAAATTTGGATGTCTGCATTATTCCCTTCTTTGAAATATTGTTAAAATAATAGTGTTTCAAAGAAAAGAAAATGCAGGTGACTTTGTAGAAGAAGCAACTAGAAAATGATGTCCCAGCATGGGAGGAGTTGCATGAGCTGCCCAAATGGAGGGAAATGAAGGGAGATGCAACAATCTTGCAAGGGAATGACCATGACGGAGGAATGGAGAAAATGGTAGGGTATGCCACTCGAGAGGGGAGTTGGAGAAGAAAAGGGGGCCCCGAATAACTTCTCGATAGGAAGAAACGAAAGGCACAGTTGGAAAGAGCTTGAAAAACTAGCCAGGTTTAAATTTTCAACGAATTCAAATGGATGCATGGTTTGCAAATGGTGGCCCCAAGAAGTTAGAGGATTAGTTGAATTAAAAGAAGGTTAAATAAAAGGTAAAAATACCCTTCACTTAAAAAAGGTTAAAAATGAAGAGAAAAGTTATATAAGGTAATTTGAGAAATTACCACTCCTCATTTGCACATTGGCAGTTGAGTGAGAGAGAGAGAAGAGAGGAAGGAGACAAGGAGACAGGATGTCAGAGGAGTATGACTCATACATTATCCATTGGGGAGACGAGGTAGGGAAATTTTTCCATGAGCGTGCGGTTCCACGCCAGGTTAGATTAAAAACCCCCTTTGTGATTATAAGAATTTTATATGTATTTTTTAATGTTTAGGCTTATTTGAAAATATGGGTTTTGTTTTCGAGTTAGTTTAGAAAAATGGGTTGGGGGCGAAATTATGATTTCGCCGAATGGGTAGGAAAAACCGCTTGTTAGAGGCATGGGAAAGGGGGGGTGGATTTTCCCAACAAGAGGGTAAATGCACCCCAAAAAAAAAAAAAAAAAGAGCCCGAAAAGGACAGGGGGACAAATTTGGAAGGTGGGCGTGCCGCGGGTCGGGAAAAACCCACAAAAAAGAAGAAAAGGGGGACATTGGGGTGACCCCGCCCAAGGAGAGGCGACCTCGCTCGAGCGAGTTCGCCCATCCTGGGGTGGGTCCGCTCGCCGAGGTGGGGCGGGCTCACCTCGAGGCGGGAGTGGGTTCACCCTAAGGTGGGCTCACCCCTGGGCGAGGATAGGTCTGCCCACTGAGCTGGTGCGGGCTCGTCCCAATCCGGGGCGGGTCCACCCCGAGTCGGAGGCAGGTCCAACCTGGGCCGGGGCGAGTTTTCCCGATGGTCAGGGTGGATCCACCCAAAGCAAGGGGGGATCACCCGGGGGGATGGGGGAAGGGAAAAGACATAGAAAAGACAAGCAAAAGATGGGCCAAAAAAGGGAGAGAGGAAAAATTAGTAAAATGATATCTCGGGGTTGGGAGAGAGAAAAAAGAAAGAAATGAAAAAGATAAGAGGAATGACATGTGGGGCCATATGGATGTAGAGTTTTGACTCACTGGGAACACATGAGAGGCACTCATAGGTGTTGGCAATGATGACGGTGGCCATGACCGGAGTGAATCCCCATGCTTTGGAATAGGCAGGATTGCTTCATCTATTAGGATACCCGACGATTAGAGCGCATTGGGCTATGCTGACAGCGTTGATAAAGTGATGGAGTTTAGAGACTTCGACATTCCATCTTCTGATGGGGGAGATGAAAGTGACATTGGAAAACGTATGGTAGATTTTGAGGCTACCCATAATAGGCCATTTGGTGAGTGCGATGACATCGGTGGGGGAGGAGCTGGATTACGCCATGTGGGTGTTGTTTGGGCGAGATGACCTACCTGTGTAGAGGGGGAGGTTGGATGTGGATCGATGCCTGTCATTGAGGGTGCCACCATTACCACTATATTTGTGTGGGCTGATTAATGAATTACTATTGCCAGACCGGAGTAGGCACTTTTGCAGGTTGAGGTTTATGAAGGTGATTTGACACATTGTTAAGGTGAGAGGGGCAGTTTCATGGGGTACATGCATACTGGCACAACTTTATAGAGATATGCATGCCATCTATTTTTGAGAAGTGCTTAGTGTGACACATGTGATACTATTGCAGGTATGGGTCTGGGAAAACATTAGTATCGCTAGGCTGGGAGTGGTGAGGGCAGGACGGGTGGATGAGACAACACCTATAGCTTGGTGGTATGATCAAGATGAGGGCATCATGAGGGCCAAGGGGATCTAGATAGATGGAGGAGGACTTTGGATGACCTATGGGAGGAGCAAATAGTGTGGCGACCATACATGTTTCAGCAATTTATGAGATGGAGGGAGGATGAGGCGAGACAGTGAGACTACTTCATGACCAGATGTTTTTTAGTCGGGAGGGAGCCTCGTATAGTGGAGGCGCACAGGCCAGATAGAGTGTCTAGATAGTTTGGGATTGTTCAAGATATCACGCAGGGTCCAGACATGTTTCAATAGCTCACCCGAGAGCGGCCATGGGGAGACCCGATTTCGTCGAGGTTTGCTAGAGGGCACTGGGAGACATTACATCTAGTGCCCTACCCGAGGAGGGTCATTGAGGAGGTAGATGCAGGGGTGACCGGGCGATACGCTAGGTGGTTCCACAATCATTGATGGGAGAGGATTACACCTAAGGATCCCATTGTGGGGGCCTTAGGGTTTGAATTAGAGGATGAGTGATGAGTGGCCAAGCAAAGGAGAGGGAGGAGGGGGTAGCAGAGGAGGCGACAGGAGGTAGCTAGGGCAGCAGAGCAGGAAGAGGATGTGGGGGTTGTAGGTCACCAGGATGGAGGACAGGGTGAGGCCAGGGAGCCAGAACAACCAAAGAGGATGAGGAGGATGAGACAGTGGAGGAGGCTTAGAGTGAGGATCGATGTGGAGGTAGGGATAGCGAGGCAGCAGGGGGATGGGAGCGGGCCGAAGGTGGAGATGTTGGATGTGCCTGAGGTGGAGGTGGGAGTTGTGGGATAACATACGAGGGCAGGGAGCAGAGGACAGCTGAGGAGAGCTTGGGTGGAGAGCAGGGTTGAGCAGGAGCATGATGAGGTAGGGATGGAGGTGAGGGTGGAAGGGACAAGGGTTTTAGGACAACCAGGGAGGGCGTCGAGGAGGAGTAGATAGCGGAGGAGGGCCCAGGTGGAGATCAGAGCTGAGTAGGAGCCCTATGATCCAGAGATGGGGATGGGTGAGGAGAGAGATGAGCCTGAGGGGGAGGTGAGATTTTTAGGATGAAAGATGAGGGTGGGGAGGATGGGACAACCGAGGAGAGTTCAGGTAGTGATTGGGGCTGAGCAAGAGCGTGAGTCTCAAGAGGATGCATCCTCTATGGATGTTGACATTCTCATGGTGGAGCTGTTGGCGATGGTATCAGGTGTACCAGTTGAGAACCCTATTATATTGTTGAGGGGGCCCCAGGTGAGTCTACGGATGTTAGAGCAGAGGCTGAGGGTTGTAGAGGCTAAGGTGCGTAGAGTTTAGGCAGAGGGACAAAGGGATTATGGTTTCATTATTGATTTCCTGACCTCATAGGTACAGGACGTAGAGAGGGAGAGAGATTATCTACGATCAGAGGTGCAGGGAGTACATGGTGAGCTAGCCAGGGTGACCTGGGATTGGGATAGACTATAGGAAATGATGACTATAGCATAGGCTAGGGGACAACAGGAGCCCAGAGGGACAGCAGATTAGGTCCCAATAGAGGGTGGACATCAAGCTGAGAGGGAGATAGAGGAGTTGAGGGTACAGGTGACAAGGTTGTTGAGGGAGAGGACTGAGCTCTAGGATAGGGTGTCTATGACAGAGATAACACGTGGGGATGTGAGGGCGAGGGCGGAGGTAGTAGAGGCTCGGTTAGAGATTGTGCAAAGAGAGAGAGAGAGAGACATAGTGCATGCAAAGGTACAGACCCTATGGGATGAGAGAGACAGAGCATAGGAATAGGTATAGGTGATACAGGAGGAGATGGATGCTGCACAGAGATAGATGTAGACCCTACAAGGGGAGAGGGATGCAGGAGTGGCTCAGGCAGATATTACAGAGAGAGATGTGGCACAGGGTCAGGCACAAGCATCACATGGTGAGGGGGTGAGACATGGCTAGAGGTGCATAGATTGCAAGCATAGATATAGGCTATGCAAGCACATATGCAGGAGGAGAGGGATAGGGTCACAAAGCAGGTGTCACGGCTGGGAGCAAAGAGAGATTAACTGAGGTTGGCATAGGATGCATGGACATAGGAGAGGGGATTCATTAGTAGAGATTGAGATAGATATAGACATGAGCGGAATGCCACCATATATTAGGTTGTAGAGAGAGATGAGTACATGAGGGAGGTGACCTACTAGATGATCGCTTATCAACATGTGGTTCCAGATCTGACACAACACACTTTTCATTTTGTCTGATAGTCTCCTCAGATGCTTGTGCCATCCTAGTCACTAGGGACACGAACCCAAAGATATAGTGACTCATAGAGGACCCTCCCTCGCAGAGGGCCGGTGCCCAACTCTCCACAGCAGTCGAACATGGGAAACTCTTTCGGTAGATGATATGATATCAAATTTTGACAAGTACAGAGTGGACAATACAAAGTATTTGATTTAGATCCTTGTACTTTTACTTTATTTTGGGATTATGATGTATACGATGGGCATGTACTGTGGTTATATGATGGATATTATTATGTACTATATGATGGAATTTGTATTTTGACTTTGATATATGATATACGATGGCCTTTATTGACACTATATGATGTTCACGTGATGGATGATTCTATTTATGCATATGTGTATGTTTATGATTTTATGATGGGTGGTCATGATGATGTAATACATGTTCATGTTTATGATGTTATATATTGATACTTATATGAATGCAACTAACGTGTGTAATGCAAGATGTGACACATGATTTTATGATTTTATGTATGATGGATATGGATTTTAACATTTTGTGATGTAGGTGGCGATGCATGCAATATGTTAATGATATAAACTAATATGTACGGATGTGAAAATGAATCTAAGATGCTTAATATACGATGATAACGCACTTGGGATAAAATGTAATGAACCTATAATGCAACATATAAGTGTCAATAAGGACTTGCATGGGAATATGGGTAAATGGTGTAAAATTGCACATGTCAAAAACCATTGATATCCTGAGAAGAACAAGAGAGAGAAGGTGAATATTTGCACAACCAAAATCATAGGTTAATGGATAGGGATGAATGCAATGCAATAGAATTGATTATGAAATGAAATCCTAATTTAATTTTCCATCTTTGGAGCACTAATATTTGCTATAGCATAAGAAACCAGGTGCCAGGGTATATGAAACCAAGGTAAGTTAGCATCTAATGCATAAAAGAAACACAACAAACAAGGTTATCCAAACACCCCAAAGTGACAAAGACTTTGGTCGGGCTAGGCATTGGGATAACCACAAGCACAAAGGGATGTCCCAACGTAACACAAGATCTTGGAGATCCTGGTGGGTACTACGTGGGACAACCCACTAGACAACAACAATAAACGATCAAGATATGCCCCTATGTTAACCCATCAAAACACACCATAATATGGTAGATTATGGCGACCTTGACTATTTGTAATAGGGAGCTCAAACAATAAACAAAAGCCAAAAGCATCAAAATATCACAATCAATTTCAAACATCCTTTGCCATAGGATTGAGAGGATGAATGGGATTGATGAGGTATGTTAGGAAGGATGTATCTTGTTGAGACTGATGATGGAAACTAACTAAGATGACCCACATGATGCAGGATATTTTCCATTAACCAAATTTCCCAATACTAGAGGATCCCGTTTGTAAAGAACCAACTAAATAGGGACACACTTGACAACATGACACAAGAGACAAGACAAAAGATTGACACATGACCGGCACACCCTAACGTCCTAGGGGCTTAGGGGCTGATCAAAGATTAGCCTTGTCTACGTGAAAGCATAGAGCCCTCGTAGTTCAAAAAAGACCATGGATAAAAGCGTAAAGAGGACAAATGGAGATTGATAATGGAGTACCAACACGGGATGGTCAAAATGCCCCGGGGGTAGATCAAATGATCAACCTTGCCTACATGAAAGCGTAGGGGAAACATAGTTCAGAAAAGACCATGGATAAAAGCGAAAAGAGAAAAAATGGAGACTGATGATGGAGGACCGACACGGGATGGTCAAAATGCCTCGAGGGCGGATCAAATGATCAGCCTTGCCTACGTGAAAGTGCAGGGGCAACGTAGTTCGGACACAGACAAACAATGACTGACCATGGATAAGAATGAAAAGGAGATGATGGAGATAGATGATGGATGACTAAAACAAGACGGTCAAAATGCCCTTGGGGCAGATCAAATGGTCAGCCTTGCCTACGTGAAAGCATAGGGGTAATGTAGTTTGACAAAGACCAAAAGAACTGACAGGATAAGACAAGAACTAGATGAAACCGACACGATGAAGGACCCTAGATGATGATGTGAAATTGACATAAGCTTAGATTAGGATGAAAAATCTCAGGATTACGGATAGTTGATGATCATCCAATGCTCAATCAAAACATACCAAGTGGCCAAGGATGAGATGCGAATGAAGTGATAGGATAGGATAGGATGTTAAGAATTGGATGTGAGGATAAGATGGATGAAGACATGCAGTAACTATGACACAAGGTAGATAATGATTAAACTCTCTATGAATGATGCTTGTTACCAGGTTTTCACCAACCATACTTATTCAAGGTGCCACCAAGGGTGGTTTTCACCATAGGATGAATTTATTTCTCTTTACTATTTTTTGCATTTTTCTGATTTTCTAATTTTTTTAATTTATTTTTTAAAGATTTTGATAGGATAGGAGGACCCAGTTGATTTAGGTGTAGAACCTCTTTAGGTGCATGATGTTGATAGGCTCTTCAAGGGGATCCCCTTTAGGTGTGGCAAGGCAGTACACCCATGATCCATACTTTGCTGTAATAACAAAAGGACCCAACCAATTAGGTTCAAACTTTCCTTTCTTGTCTCAGTCCTGTTGGGTACGCTGATTCTCTTTAAGGACTAGATCTCCAATGTTAAATTTTCAGGGATGAAATTTCTTATTGTAACTTCTCTTGAGATGATTCTGATACGCCTGAAGGTGATTGTATGATTTGATCCTCTTTTCATCTAGGAGCTCCAATTGAGCGAGGCGAGAAACCCGTGAGTCTTCTTCAGTGATGAGATTCTTCATAGATATTCTCAGAGATGGGATCTCAACTTCAATCGACAAGATTGCTTCAGCACCATAAAAAGGGAATATGGAGTGGTGCCAGTGGGAGTGCAGATGGATGTGTGATAAGCCCAAAGGGTGGGGTGGATGTGGAGGTGCCAATCACGACCAATACTATTGATAACCTTTTTCAAGATTTTGATCAAAGTTTTGTTAGTGGTTTTATCCTGTCCGTTACCTTGAGGGTAATAGGGAATGAACCACCGATGTTGGATATGGAAGGTGTCACATACGTCTTTTATAGCCCAGTTTTTGAATGGTTTACCATTATTAGAAATGATGGTGGAGGGGATACCATATCTGTAGATAATATGGTAAAGGATGAACTTGGATATTTGAGTATGCATTATCTGGGAGAGTGGCATGGCTTCCACCCACTTAGTGAAGTACTTAGTGGCAGTGATAATGAAGGTGTGGCCATCGGAGGATGGAGGATATATCACGCCGACTAAATCAAAACCCCACTAAGAAAAAGGCCATGGTGCTATGATAGGTTGTAGATCTTGAGCAAGAGCATGTATTAGGTTCACATGTTGTTGGAAAGGTAAGCATTTCTTCATGAAGTCACAAGAGTCATGCTCCAATGTAGGCCAATAGTAACCAGCCCTCAGAATTTTCTTTGTTAAGGCCATGTCATTTGAGTGGGCCCCACAAACACCACTATGTACTTTTGTTAACACAACATGAGCTTCAAACTCATTTAGACATCGAACAAGAGCTCCATTATATCTACAATGATAAAGAGTATCACCTATGATGGTGTAATGTGATGTACATTGGATGAATGATTTGTGTTGATTGCGGGTAAGGTCAGCGGGTAGGATGTTGTCGTGAAGATAAACATAGATCTCATGATACCATGGGGAGGTCGGACCTACGATTTCACACACCATCTTAGTCTCAGGGACATCGTATATATGGATTAAAAGTTGTTCAACTAGAAATTCACACTGTCTTATCCTTGGGCATGTCAATTAAAGAACCAATTGTAGCCATCACATCAATAGCTTTGTTCTGTACTCTAGGGATTGGGTCAAACTGAATAGAGGTGAAAGACTTCTTGAAATCATTGACCATGCATTTATAAGGTAACATCTTCTCATCCTTTGTTAAAAATTCATTATTGACCTATTTGATGACTAATTGTGAATTTCCAAAGACCCTTAAGTAAGTGATATTAGATTTGATTGGGATTCTAAGGCCGGTGAGAAGAGCTTCATATTCTACTATATTGTTTGTGCATGGAAAGGCTAGTCTAAATGAATTCAGGATGTAATCACCTTGGGGGTGACAAATAGGATGCCTACCCCTGATCCATTATGTGTGTACGACCCATCAAAATATAGTGTCCATGTGGTGGCTTCTGCTATTGTAAAGACCTCTTCATTAGGAAATTTTTTCACCAAAGGATGTGCATCAACCATGTGAGCATCGACTAACTGATCCGCTATCACCTGTCCCTTAATAGCTTTGTGGTCCACATATTCTATGTCCAAATCGCTTAGCAACATGACCCATTTAGCCATTCGGCTAGTCAAAGTTGTTCTGGATAGCAAATAATTAAGCGGGTCAACTTTTGATATTACTTTGACTGGATGATTGAGCATGTAATGTATAAACTTCTATGAATAGAAAACTATGGCTAGGTAGGCCTTCTCCATTGAAGAATAGTTGAGCTCATAGCCAACTAAGGTTTGACTGATATAGTAGATTGCTCATTCTTTGGATGACTCATCATGCTATGCTAGTAGTGCCCCTAGTGCCACTGAGGTAGTTGAGATGTACAATAAGAGTGGCTTCCTTGGGATTGGGGGCATAAGGACGGGAAGATGAGCCAAGTACTCCTTAATCTTGTCAAAATATTACTGACACATAGGATCCCATTTGAAGGATGTATTCTTTTTCAGGAGGTGGGTGAATGGTTGACACTTGTCAACTAACTGTGCTATGAATCTTCTGATGGACTGTAGCTTACCCTAGAGACTCCCTAACTATTTCAGATTGCGAGGTGGAGGCATATCCATAATTTCTTTGACTTTGGTTGGATCCACTTCTATACCTCTCCTAGAGATAATGAAGCCCAACAACTTTCCCGATGTAACCCCAAACACACACTTTTTCAGATTGAGATGCAACTTGTAGTGCTCTAGACGCTCAAAGATCTTTCTTAAGACTATAGGGTGTTCTACTCTGGTTCTTGACTTTCCTAACAAATCGTCAACATAGTCTTCCATGATGATGTGGATAAGATCATGAAAGATGATGGTCATTGCGTGTTGGTAGGTTACCCCTGCATTATTAAGACCGAAAGGCATGACATTATAGAAAAATGTACCCCAAGGTGTAGTGAATTTTGTTTTATGTTGATCCTCGGGTGCAATCTTGATCTGTTTGTATCCAGAAAATCCATCCATGAGGGATAACATCTCGTTTCCTACTGTTAAATCAACTAGCATATCTATGTTCAGCAAAGGAAATTCATCTTTACGACAAGCCTTGTCGAGGTCACGGAAGTCTGTACATATTCTGACATCCCCACTGGGTTTGGCTACTGGCACGATGTTGGAGATCCATTCAGAGTAATCAATGGGTCTTATAAATTTGGCTTCCAACAACTTCTCCAATTCTTTCTTGACCAATAGGGCAACTTGTGGGTGCATTTTGTGAAGTTTCTACTTAACTGGTTTTGCATCAAGACGAACATCTAGATGGTGTACTACCAAGGCAGGGTCTAACCTGAGCATGTCTGAATATGTCCATGCAAAATTGATCTTACTTTCCTTAAGAATCTTGGAGATGGTAGAATACTCTTCTTCTAATAATGCCTTGGCTACATAGGTGATTTTGGGACCCTCTTCAGTTCCTAAATTGATTTCTTGTGTTTCCTCTATTAGGATGGATGATCATTCAAACCACTATGTTCCCACAAGGGGAAGATGAACATCCCCATCTTCTGACGCCTCACTTAGGTTTTCATCATCAGATACATCCTTTGTTTTGACTTTTTCTGAGTCAAGAAGTGCCTCAAGGAGTTTTTCACTAGGTGACCCTTTTGGATTTCATTTTTTCTTATTTTTGTGACTAGGCCGTTCATCTTCCCCCAATCCCATGAGGTGTACATAGGTATCCACTGAGGTAAGTGAGTTGATAGGTGTGCTTTCTCTTAGGTCCCAATCTATGAGTTCAAGATGGCAAAGGGAAAGGCTGATGGCGCAAATAGATAGGCATTTGAACATGGAGGAAAGGTCTACACAATCTACATCATCGTACATGTGTATGATACACTCTTCCTCTGGGATATCTTCCAAAAGACCATCATCCACATTGACATTGTTTGAAGTACTAGTCGATGCTACATGAACCTTTTTCTTTTTATCATAGCCTAAGCTTGAATTCTTTTGATGTATGGAAGTGTCGATCGGCTACTTTCTTCCTAGATCTTCTAGACCAAGACCTCCCCCTTGATAATTGTGTTTCTTAATGTACTTGGAGGTCCAAGGATACATTTCTTGAAAATATTCCTTTAAAGGGGGAGTAGGTTCAGGTTCTTCACAATATATCCATTGACTTATATCATCTTCAGGTGTATATTGTGGTAACACGGGATATACATAAGTGTTGGTTCCCACATTTTTGGAGCTCAAGGTGACTATCTTTCATTCTTCCTTCAGTGTAGACTCAAAGGGTTGAACATATGTATGTGGTGAGGGTGGCATAGTTGCCATGTTCAAAGCAGTATGCATCTCATACTCACCACATCCCTTGTCAATGATCTAAACCTTGGTGATAGTGGAATCAGATGTAGAAGATGGAGCGGATGAGGTGGTGGGTGATGGATTAGATGATGGTTTGGATGAGGATGTTGGCGGTGGTCCCATTTCTACCCCTGGAAAATAATGGGAATGAGGGAAAGAAGCTTCGAGTGAATGAAAGTATTCAAATGGTTGGAGATCCGCTTGTATCATAACTTCCATTGCATTAAATGAGAACTTTAAGCATTGATGATAGGTAGACAGGATAACTTGCATGGGATGGATCCATGGTTGGCCAAGAAAAATATTGTAGGGGAGGTCTAGATCAAGGACATGACAAGTGGTGTATTGTATAACTGGGCAAACTTTAATTGGAAGCTCAATAACCCCTTCAGAATCTCTTTCTGCATTATCATAAGCCTTTCTATTGATGATCTATTTGCTTAAATCAGCGTGGGTATATCCTACCTACTTTATGAACTTTAGTGTATAGAGATTGAGAGTAGAGCCATTATCGATCAAGACCCTCTTTACTTTATGTTGGGTGATGAGAACCTCTATATGGAGGGGTCGATTGTGATTGGAATTGATGGTAGGCATGTCATTTTGATTGAAACCTAGTTGGTAGGTTGATGAAAGGTGTCCTACCAGAGCTTGGAACTATGTAGGGTTGATATTGTTGGGGACATAGGAATCCTATAAAGCTTTCGTCAAGATGTCCTGATATACAGGAGAAGACTTTAGAAAATCTAGGATAGATATTTTCACTGCAGTCTTTCCTAGATGGTCAAGGATGTTATACTAAGAGCTCACAAAAGGTGATGGGGCTAATGCAGAGGCTCTAGGGACAGTGATGCGAGTGCAACGAGTGGTAACAACACATTGAGGCTCCTTTCATTTGACATGTACCATAGACACACATGGTTTCACTTGCACAATATGCATGATGAGAGTCTCATAGTTAAGCAGGATATTTTTGTAGGTGATATTATTAGTACTGTTATCCTGGTTATTATTGTTACTAGGTCTAGGATTTGCATTAGATGTGCTAGGGCCTTGGTTATGCTTGGGGAAAGCATTTTGATATATTTGTAACTGAGCATTAGGTGATGAGGCCTGGTTGGAATCCACATGGATATATCCTCGATCTATAAAATATTGGATGCACGTTTTTAGACTTTGACACTTATTTAAGGTATGCTTTTTAATCTTGTGAAACTCACAATATTCATTCTCTTTAAACTAGGCTAGTTTAGGCTTGGATTCATCGGGTGGCTTGGTCATAGGATATGTAATCAATTAATTGACCTATAACAGCCTATTAAAGATAGCGCTCAAGGGTTCTCCTAATTGAGTGTATTGACTTTTACCGTTCCCTTGATTGGATTGTTGAGGGGGTCGGGGTGCCCCCTGTGGCATGGATATGGATGGTTGTTTCCTCTAGGAGGTATTGGACACCTGAACATGTTTAGTATCAGTGACGCCATCATTGAATGCATTCTTGTTCTTATTCCAGTAATGGGATTTGTCACCGGATGACTTGTCCTTATCTTAGTTGTACAGTTTAATTTGTCCTTTAGTGACAAGCGCTCTCTCAATGATGGGGCCCTTTTTGATAAACTCTGTGAAGGTAGTAACACAATGAAGATTAAGAGCATGTGCAAATTTGGGATGGGCATTAGGCACAAAAAGGGTGACCATTTCTTTCTCACTGGGAGGGGACTTCATATGACTAGCTATAGCTCGCCACCTTTGCAGGTATTTAGCAAAAGTTTCTCCATCACGTTGTTCCTCTTTCAAGAGGTCTAGAGTGTCAATGTCCTCCAAATTAAAGGAGAACTATTTGACAAACTGTTCAGAAAGATCAATGAAGGAAGAAATTGTCCCCTTCTTGAGACCCATGAACCAATCTAAGGCTGACCCTCCTAAGCTTCTAGGGAACAGGCGTAGGAGATAATTGTCATTATGTTGGACATCCTGACATTGTGCATAGAACACTTATAGATGGGCCTTTGGATCTTTAGTTCCCGTATACTTGTCAAACTTGGGTATCTCAAAATGCTTTGGAAAGGGGACAAGTGAATACGAAGAATCAAATGGATATGGACAAATCTCTTCAAACTTAAAGGATTTTTTGGATGTACCCACTTGTAGGTCTTTCAGTGCAGCTATGAGTTCCTCCAGCTCTTTATGGACAAGTGGAGCTGGATTAGACAAATTGGGTGGATATTGATGTGATAAAGATGGGATGAAAGCATTGGGATCATATGAGGGTGTAGGTTGAAATTGATTAGCATAAGGCAGATATGATGACAATGAATTTTGGTGATAAGAGGCGGAGGGTGCCTATTGCTGAGACAGTGGCTGCTAATAATATGAAGTGGATGGGGTATTGTGTGGGGCTTGGTAATATGATGATGTTGGTAAGGCGACGGTTGCTGATAATAAGAGGTAGATTGAGCACCTTGTAGATGAGGTGGTTTTTGTTGCATGTAGGACGTGCATGAGGCACCTTGTTGGTACGAGGGCTATTGTTGAGTATAATAGGGATTGGTTGGGTAATTGTATGCGACATTGGGTTGTTACATGACGTATGGAGGCTGTTGTAGATTAGACTGCTACTGGTATGGGTTGGTGTGCAATTGTAGGGGATTTGTGAAGGAGGTGGTTGTATTCATGGTGGATTCTGAGAGGCCACATGAATATTCAGTTTAGTATAAGCAGTGTATGTGATGGATGGATGGTAGAGATATTGTGTGAGAGGATTATGTTGTGTTTGTGTAGGAACATGCGTATATGATTGTTGATAAGGAGGGCAAGATAGGAGGTGATGTTGTTGTGGGACTAGTGTAGAAGCACCATGAGGTGGTTATTGAGGGTGTGATGCAGTTTGTGTTGCCTAATGTGGAGGTTGTACATGAGGGATAGTATGTTGTTGTGGATTTGAAATATTTTACTGTGGCATGTTTTGTTGCAGGATTGAAACATTCTGTTGTGGGGGTTGTTGATGATGTTGTTGCACAGGGACTGAAACATAAATGGTATGTTGTGGTGTTGTTTGCGAGGGGATAGTTGAATGTTGTGGTGGTTCCTATGAAGCAATGGATTGATTTTGAGGGGGGGTAAGAGATTTGTGTGTATAGGTCCTGGTAATGTTAGTGTGAGAAAAGGATTTCCCCTAGTGTTGACGAGTGGTTGATCAAGATAATGAGGTGGGAGTGGCGAAGTAGATGGGGTGCTTTGTGGCATACTATAGGCATAGGGATCATAAGGATCAGATGGTTCCATAGAGACTGTGGATGTAAGAGGAGGATAATTGGCAACTTGATGTATCACAACATTCCCAAACTTAGGATGATACTAGTTATCTATGGGTGTACCCTCATGAACATAGGAATTTTTGGGAACATTATGTGGGTCTTGATGCACTGTAGGCAGCTAGGTGTTGATGTACTATGACATGTCAAAACTAGATGGGGGTTTGACTCCCTTCATGACTAGAGTGGTGAGGATCTTATCCCCATGCTCATCAAGGAGGCGATCTGTCATCGAAACGCTAGTGGGATTGCTTAGGTATTCATTGACGGTGACTTCAAGTAGTGAAGTATTCTAACCGTCAATGTTAGATTGTGATGAAGCACCATTATGAGGGTCTTGAGGGATGTTCACACTGTTGTTAGGATCCTAAGAGGCATTCACACTGTTATTGGGATCTCGACAGATGTTTGGCTAGGAACCTTGACCTTGTTGTTGTGCCATTTGCTTCCTGGTTTGTGACCTAGTCTGAGTGGGCATGAAAATGAAAAACTACTGGGTGGACTAAAATGCAAGGATGACCCAAATGAAAATTGGAAGATTGATTTGGATTGGATAAAGGATTGATGGATAGGATGATGAGATCAGATGATTAGATAAGTGTTGATTAGATGATTGGATAAGATTGATTGGATGGTTGGATATGATTAGATTGGATGAAAAGGATTGATAATTTGGGTAAGGGTTGATTAGATGTTTGGATTAAAATTGGATGATTGGATATGATTGAGATAGGATTGAGTGGATGATTGGATAGGATAGATTGGATGATTGGATAAGATAGGATGATAGATCAGGATCGTTTGACAAAATGATTGACAAGATTAGATGATGGATGATGTAAGGGATTCTAAACCTGGTTCAGAAATCACCCTAGGTGACTTAAGGCGTTGGTTGATCGGATTGAAGGACAGATAAAGGATCAAGACACCGAATCCACCTCAAGATGGAAATGGGTTGATTGGGTCGAGGATGATGACTTATGGCACTGAATCCACCTTAAGATAGAATTGAATTGATTGGGCCAAAGATAATGATTGATGTATATGATAACAATCAGATTCAGATGCCTAGGTCAATTCAGATAATAACCTTTAAAATAAGGTTTAGGGGATTTGGATCAAGAGAACGATGTTGAATGATGCAATCTAGAGATGCTCTAAGAGTTCCTATATGATGCGGGTGATGACGGAATGACCATTGGAAAGTGTAAATGATAAATTACGAGTAGGTGGAAGTGGATGAAAGTGTTTAGATCACAACAAATGACAAGGTTTTAGGTCCCCAACTATTTGACTCTTTGAATTGGGCACAGTTGCCTATTCAAGGGGCGTGGTCACCTGATTGGTTTCTTTGGACTTGTTTAAATAAAAAATAGGGTCAAACAAGTTATCGGAATGGGAAAATGAGCCTAAGAAGTGGTGAAACGAACTTACTAGATGATGGAACGAGTTCCCCGAATGGTGAAACGAGATCCTTAAACAATGAGATGGATTCCCTGAATGATGAAATGGGTTCCTTGAATGGAAAAATGAGTTCCTTGAATGATGAAATGGGTGTTCAAAACTGATAAACGAGTTGTCGGAACGACCAAACAGGAGGTGAAATTGACTGTTCGGAGGGTAGGTTCACCCCTTTAGAGGGGAAGTTCCCCTATTTGGTGGAGAGTCTAACAATTCTAACCAAAAACTAGCCGATAACAAGCTAATGTAGAGGGAAGGTTTTCCTCTTTAGAGGGAAGGTTCACCCCTTTAGAGGGCAGGTTTTCCTATTTGGTAAAAAGATTGACAATTCTGACAAAAACATGCTAATCAAAGGTTGAGGCAAAGGGCAAGTTCACCCCTTTAGAGAGCAGGTTCGCCCCTCTGCAAGAAAATTGGACTTGACTTAAGTGAAAATAGCTATGGCAAGGACCAAAAACATAAGAAACAACAAGCAATAAGGCTGACTTGAAAAAAAATCATTAGTTTTACAAAAGAAGACAATTCAGACAGCACAATCCTACGATTAGTGTTAAAGGTATGGCCAACACAGTCCTTAATCTAGGATGAAAAAGGCATCTAGGGAGTCCTCGATATATGTTTGGTATGTGAGGCATAATTGTGAACACTAGCCCATCACAAGCATGAGTCGAGAACCCCAGTAAGATACTAAAAGGCTCAGACCAACTCTTCACGTCTATCTAGGTATCACCCTGGCTTCGACGCTCTGCCAGACATGACGTGACTGGATTAGGGTATAGCTTTGGCTCTCCCCCCTTTATATACCTCGCCGATACACGTGGTCAGGATCATCCCTTGGGGTGATGAAATTCCCAAGCAGGTCCCACTAAGAAGAGAATTCTAACCATTTTTGGCTACTCGCCAGGCTCACATGAAGTACAAGGGGAAAGCTTAAACGGTATAACACACCCTTGGGTAACACAAAGGACTTAGGTAAGCTACGATTTCTCTTCACCCAAGATCACCAAATCGTGCAAGGGGATTGGATACGTCAATAACTTACGTACAAACACAACAAACAATGTTTTGAGTCCCCTACTTAGACTATGTTCCTAGATATTAAAGAAAATGACAAAGCAAACATCTAATTAACAATTGGATCCATCCGCCCTACAACAAATATGTTAGAAGTTTTAACCTCCTCTCTTCATCAAACGTAAAGTACTTGCACAAACATTAGTAAAAAAAACCTTGCAGAAGTTGTTCAGGGCAAGTTCGCCCCTCTACAAAAAACAATTAGAAAAAAAGAAAAATATTGAAGTTTGACAATTGTTTTTACCTCTGACAAGGGCAGGTTCACCCCCCTAGGAGGGCAGGTTTTCCCCTCTATAGAAAACAGTCAGAAACAAAGGCTAAAAACTGAAAGCAGAAAGTTGTTTTACCTCTATCAAGGGTAGGTTCACCCCTCTGGGAGGGAAAGTTCACCCCTCTATAGGGAACAGTCAGAAATAGAGGCTAAAAACTGAAAAAAAATGCTATTTTTCCTGTTTCAAGGGCAGGTTTTCCCCTCTAGGAGGGCAGGTTCACCCCTCTACAAAAAATAGTCAAAAACAAAGGCTAAAAACTAAAAAATGAAAGCTATTTTTTCTATGTCAAGGGCAAGTTCGCCCCTCTCGGAGGGAAGGTTTGCCCCTCTATAGGGGCAAGTGCACCTCTCTGTGTCCTTAACCTGTAAAAAGTCAAAAAATAGCAAACATGAAACTAAAAAGGACCTATTTGTGGGTCCCACCGGGCGTGCCAGAAATGTGTACAAGTATTTTTTTACTTCTAAGTATGCAAAACTAACTAAAAATGCAATGTAAAGAAACACAAGACCACCTCAATGATTAGCCTAAGTTAAGCACAAAAGAAAGATAAAATGAGAGTGATTATACCTTTGCTTGTGTTGATCTCCTTGGTTGGCCCTTGATTTAAGTTTGGTTGTGTGCTCCTTTGATGGAAATGTGATGAAAAGGGAATGGATGCAAGGTGGGATGAAAGCTAAACTAAGTATTCCATGGTGATGAAATGAAGGTAAGTATGCAAAATGATTTGAATGCAAGAAATTGCTTGATGGTGGCTTGAATGGCTTGAATGGCTTAAGAGCATAAGGGTGTTACAAAATGCATAAGGTCCCTAAATGAAGGAAAGAGGGGGGTATTTATAGAAGAAATTGAATTCTCTAGAGAATTCAACGGTTAGGATTGATCCACCATGGCCAAGATGGAGGGCTATGGTGAGTTGAGGACTCACAAGTCCTCACATCTTGCCATGTGGAGGATGAAATGTCCAAAGGACATGGTGAGATGGAAAGGGTACAAGTGAGGTGGAGGAAGGACAAGTACTTTGAAAGTACCTTGGGAGATGAGAAGATTTCCTCAAAAAGGAATTTATTGTCCCCAAGTGAGAATGAAAGTAACATTTGAGAAATTTTAATATTCCTCAAAAAGTCTCCATGGGGAAGAGGAAAGTAGTTGGAGAAATAAATGTGAATTAAAAATTCACATGATTGGGAAGATCTTGTGGATAAGACAAGGTTCTCAAAAGGTGGGATTTTGACACATGTGAGTGATGTGACAAGTCAAAGGTTCTAGAAGACTTTGACACATGTGAGTGACGTGACAAGTCAAAGGTTCTAGAACTTTGCATGGAAATAAAGAGAATCTTGGAAGGATAAATGTGAATTAAAAATTCACATGGGGAAGAGAGGAGTTTTAGAGGAATAAAAGTGAATTAAAAAAAATCACATGGGGAAGAGGGTCAATGCCAAATGTGGAAAATGTAAAGGTTGACCAAAAATATATGCTAAATGTAGCAAGGGGATTAGATTAAGGTTGTGAAAATTAATGAGAGATTAGAAGCAAGTGGGAGATTATGGAAGATGTGACATTAATCCTGATTAAGGTGTGCACATCCTAATCATTGATTAATTACATTAATCTAGATTAGAAGAGGGTTATGGAGGATGTGACAAGGAGGGAGAAAAATGAAGAATTTAAAATTGATTTTATTCAAAAAGGTCAAATGACTAAATTAAATAAATTGATACGTTTATTTAATTTAGAGAGGAAAAGGTGTAAGGTAAAGTATTTAATTATTAAATTAAATACATTAGGGACTTTAGGCAGAAGGTACAATATTAATTGAATAAATTGTTTAATTAATATTGACGAGATAGACAAATAAAGTAGACGTGTTTGACCATGTTAGAATGGTCAAATTTGGATGTATGCAGATAGAAATGATGATGGATATTATGATGAATGATGGATGATTATGATGAATGGTGGGTGACTATGATGAATGGACAAACGGTGGTGGATACTATGGTGGTGATCTATATGATTCTACATATGCTCAAATGCAAACTCTAAATATACTAATCTAAAAAGCAACTATGATGCAAAAGATGACATAAAATGCAACTATGAAGCAAAGTGTTAGTCTAAGATCTAACTATGATGCAAAACATGATATAAAATGTAACTATAAGACTTCAGAATGCTCTCAAGCTCAAACTATATTTTTTGCATGATAACTCTATTCAAAAGTGGATGCAAAATACAATGCCAAAGGGTTATATTTATAGCCTTTTCCAAGCATCTAGTGAGGTGGCAATGATCGACGGTCCAAATTCGAACAAGAAGAATGAACAGTGGAGATGAAGAGAATCAAGAAGATGTCCCTGTGACCAAAGACACCATGCCAAATGGATGGACGAATCTCTTGACCAATGGGAAGCATGCCAAATGGATGGAAGACTCAAGTGTGGGAATAAAAGACCATGTGTTTTAAAATTGGTGGAAGATAATTCTAATTAAAAATTAGAATTATTTAATTTCATATGACCTTGGTGAGGTGGCATGAAAAGTTGTAAATAATTCTAATTAAAAATTAGAATTATTAGAATGTCCCCTTGACCAAGGGAAACATGCCAAATGGATGGGAGAATCAAGTGTTTGAGGAATAAGCCATGTGTTTGAATGCCAAATGTGTGGGAGAATCAAGTGTGTGAGGAATAAGACATGTGTTTGAAAATAATTCTAATTTAAAAATTAGAATTATTTAATTTCATGTGACCTTGGTGAGGTGGCATAAAAAGTTGTAGACATGTGCTTGAATTCCTAATCTAAGATTAGTGAAACTTAATTAAATAAAACAAACTTTAGAAATTCGTTTATTTAATTAAATTAGAAGAATATGTTTTTTTTTAGATTTGAAGAATTAAAGGATATGAACTTATTTATATGTAGTTGAATATTAATTAAATAACTAGTATTTAATTAATTAAATGTTGTGACTGATTTTAGGTGTATACATGCCTAGATTGAGAAAAATGAAACTTGGGAACTAGTCCCAATACCTAATTGAAATAATGTTATACGTACTAAGTGGGTTTTCATAAACAAATTGAATGAAGATGGACAAGTGATCTGAAATAAGGCCAGACTTGTGTGTAAGGGATATGCTTAGGTTGAAGGAATTGACTTTGAAGAGACATTTGCTCCTATATCAAGGCTAGAAGCAATCAAAATGTTTTTGGTTCTTTCAACATTCAATAACTTCAAGGTGTATCAGATGGATGTGAATTCTGCATTCCTAAATGGTTAGTTAGAAGATGAAGTTTACATTGAGAAACTGGAAGGCTTTCAATGCTAAAATAATTTAGATTTTATATGCAGATTGAAAAGGGCTTTGTATGGGCTTAAATAGGCTCCTAGAGATTGGTATTCTAGGTTGGACAAGTATTTGTAGCAGCAAGGATTTCAAAGAGGAAGTGCATATAACAACCTATATAGAAAAATAGAAGGTGACAAGATATTGATTATTGTTGTCTATGTTGATGACATTATATTTAGTGGAAGCAGTGATGACATGTGCAAGGAGTTTTGGAATGCAATGCATAGTGAATTTAAAATTTCAATGCTTGGAGAATTGTCTTTCTTCCTTGGTTTATAGATTGCTTAGTCAGAATAAAGGCATATTTATTTCTTAGAACAAATACATAAACGAGATGTTGAGTAAATTCAAGATGGAAGAATGTAAAGTGGTATGTACACCTATGGTTACCGAATGTAAGCTAAGTAATAAAGATGAAAAATATGTGTCGATAGACCAAACCTTGTATAGGTCCATGATTGGTAGTTTAATATATGTGAGTCTTGCATCTAGACTAGACATAATGTAGGTAGTTGGAATGGTACCTATATTTTAGGCAGTACCGAAGGAAACTCATGTCAAAGTAGTAAAGAGAATATTTAGATATCTAAAGGCTACAATGAATTTTTGTTTGTGGTACCCTAAGAGTGAAAATTTCACTTTGACTACATACAAAGATGTAGATTGGTTAGGAAGCATAGATGATCGAAAGAGTACAAGTGGTGGAGCTTTCTTTCTAGGTGATAGTCTTGTATCAAGGTTGAGAAAGAAACAAGATTCAGTTTCCTTATTTGCAACAAAAGTAGAATACATTGCGACAACTTCATGTTGCACTCAGGTACTATGGATGATACTTAACCTAAAGGAGATGAAGATTGAACTTGATGAACCTATTTCTATTATGTGTGATAATTCCAGTGCCATAAACATCTCATAGAATCTTGTAATGCATTCAAGGATAAATCATACTGCAATAAAGTATCATTTTCTAAGGGAAAAGGTTGCAGAAAAGGAGGTGAAGTTGGAGTATGTTAAAACCAAGGAGCAAGTGGCATATATTTTCACAAAACTACTTCCATGGATGATACTTAACCTAAAGGAGATGAAGATTGAACTTGATGAACCTATTTCTATTATGTGTGATAATTCCAGTGCCATAAACATCTCATAGAATCTTGTAATGCATTCACGGATAAATCATACTGCAATAAAGTATCATTTTCTAAGGGAAAAGGTTGCAGAAAAGGAGGTGAAGTTGGAGTATGTTAAAACCAAGGAGCAAGTGGCAAATATTTTCACAAAACTACTTCCTAAGGAAACTTTTGAGTTTCTCTAGAAGAATTTAGGAGTTGTTTCTCCATCCTCTTGAATCAAGAGGAAGTACAGGTTGAGGGGGAGCATGGTCTCCCTACCACAAGAAGGCTTGGTGGTCTTGTAGAATGTTTTTAAAAGTAGTGCAGTATGGAATTAGGGGAAGTCTATATATGAAATAAGTTTTTGGATTGTGCAGAGTAATAAAAAATGCAAAGGGGGAGTGTTTACCTTTACCATTGATGTCAAAGGGAGAGAAGTGGAACTCAAAATTCTATACCTTCTAAGGGGGAGAAATGGAACTCAAAATCAAATTTATCTTCTTGTGTGGCCAACATTTTGTTGTTTTCCATCAATGAAAAAGGGGGAGATTGTTGAACAAAGGTTGTCATTGATGTCAAAGGAGACATGGTCATAGGCAACGCTATCTTTTCTAGAGATCAATGAGAATTAAATGAATTTGTACTATCATACCTATATGTGTTGGTAATTGTATTGTCATATCATTTTGAGTTTCAAAATTGTATATTGTTAGCTATATTATAGATATTCACAGTATTAGAGGTGATCTGGAAGGTTGTACCAAAAAATTTCATGGAAAATATATTTCTATGGAAATAAAATTATGTTCAAAAGGCATGTTTCTCTTTGCGGTTTCAATGGAGAGTATGTCTAGATGTTCTATCAGATTTTATAATTTATGGAGGATATGTTCAACATGCAACAAGTTTGAAATGCCAAGAGGCTCTTTGTGCTTGTCTGTCAACCAGTTGGTGTTCGTGAATAGTGTGGTAATGACTAGTAGTGTGCGATATTCAAAATTAGTGTGTGATGTTAAGATAGGATTCAATTAAGGTTCATATGGAAGCACACAACATCATGTTCTTTTGGCAACAACAAATTTATTTTTTGGACCGACCTATTACACATTCCATTCAAATTTGAATTTAGGTCCACCTTATGTCATTCTAGTAATTTGTAAACCCTTGGACAACATGGAGTAATGTTTTATGTGATGTCTTGTATATAATCATCTATTGTGTGGATGCATAATGTGTAGTATAATTGAAGAAGAAGGTGGCAAGTGGATATACAAGGAGATAATTGTGTGAGCATGTGTTTACAGTATGTTGGTATCATAAGATATTAAGAAGTGTAGTAAAGTGTCTAAATCAAGTTCAAGTTCAAGCTATTTGTAAGCTATGTAATTAACATTGTAAGTTCGCAAACTTTATCTTTGTAATTTTTGTAGAACCAGTGTTCTACTCATTGAGCTGGTACTCAAACCATTATATTGGGGATTGGTGTCTCTTGTAGGTTGGTGCCTACAAATACTTTTGGGGATTGGTGCCTCTGATAGGTTGGTGCCTACTTCATATTATAAAACTCACTTGTTATATTCTTGCATTGTGAGGTTGGATTTAGACAGTAGATCAAAGAAGCTATTCTCATCGTGGATTTTCCCATATTGGGTTTCCATGTATTTCTGGTGTTCTCTTGTATGGATGTGTACGCTCATGATAAGTGCTTGATTAGTAGTAGTGAAGATTCAAGTTTCATGTTCAGATATATGTGTTGAAGTTAAGAGTTTTGAACTGATTTGATCTACTGATTCAACCCCCCCCACTCTTAGTAGATTGTGTTCCCTTCAAAAGTTTCTTATGATGTGCTTTCTAAAATACTATAGGATATAATATGGGTCAATTCCAAGTAAACCAAATTCATTCATATGGTGGTGCAAGGAATTTCTTACCTTCCATAAGTTAATGGAGGCATGCTAATCATTGATTTTTATAGGAATATCATTACAATTTGTTCCAAGTGCATTGTACATGTTATTAAGGGCTATTAATCCTAGAAGATCTTCGCTAGTATTGCATTGCCTCTAAATCACCTTAAAATAAAAAATTTTAGTACTTGGATTTAAATTTTATGCTCTTATTGTCATGATTCCCATTTTAAGATAAATTATTCTTTTGCGGATTAGAAAATATAGAAGTCCTTTGAAGTAGTTAAGTTATATTTCAAAATGGGCTTATGATGGTTTTAAAACTAGTCTATTCTCCAATCACCATAATTTATGGTGGTTTCCTATCATCAATGACTTTAGTTTGTCTTTAAATGAAACTCCTAGAACTAAATCCCTTAATCCCCTTTGCAAAGGCATTCACACCATCAAAGATTTAGTCTCTTCTCAAGACTAGACTCTATGGCTTGATTTACAATAGAAGTTCCAGCTCACTGGTGTTGATTTACCTTCTCTCATTTGCATATAAGAGTTGATTCTAGATAGCATGCTTCACAAGTTGCCAATTTAGCCTTTTTATGTTGGTGGTGGAATGTTTAGGTTACATTCAAGAATTACACTTTCAACCTTCAATACAAAGTGCTTAATCCTTTCCCCTTTATAAGCTTAAAAAGTGGCGAATATTGAATTCATCCTCAAATACTTGGTTTTATATAATTACAAGAGTTTGGCAAGCCATTTCTTATTTTGTTTGGTGTCTAGTTTATCAAGGACTCTCATTGGGTGAAGGGTTTATGCACATTGATTTAGCTCATCTTAAGTTCCTAACTTGTTATAGATTAGAGTGCTACAAATATCTCTATTAGACTTGCCCTTATTCCTGGGATACTTAGAAGTGGATCCTTAATATTTTCTCTCCCTTTTATCTGCATTTTTTTCTTAGGGGACTACTTTCCTTTGGGATACATGGCCTAGTTATATTGCTAGAATTTGGAATTTCTTCAATGCTTCTATTATATGCTCTAACTATAGAAAGCTAGAAATTGTGCTTTCTTCAATGTAGATGCCATAGATTGCTATTTTTCATTTAATGAGAATTTTTTTGTGCTTACGTCTGCTTAATTTTAGATCTATGACAAGCATCGGTGGAGAAGGTGGAATTATAATTCTTACATCTAGAAGACCTCAACCATTGAGGGAGTGCCCCATGTACAAAGTGCTCCTTGTATAAACAAAGTCACTCACACAATTGAAGCTACTTCTTGTCACCTTCTTCTCAATGGAGGGAATTGATTCTATTTCCTTTAGGGCCAAACTTTTAGATAGATGTAAAGTTGTACTAAGGTAACTACTAAGTTTTCCATCTAGATGGAGTGTGTTAGTTTTGCTTGTCGTCCATGATTTACAAAATGGTTGGGGAAGTCCACGATCCTTCTTAGGAGAGTGGTTCTAGTGGATGGTCACTCAATTAAACAATATTTCTCCACCTTCTCAATCTTTCTCCACCTTCTCTTGGTACATGTATTCAACAACATAAATACTCCTTATTTTAATTAACTTTTAATTATACCTACTAATATTTTTTTATTATCATAAACCATCTATAATATAGACCTAATTTTATGTTTTAATATTTTAATGTTCAAAAGTGTTTCCAATTAAAAAACAATTAGTAAAGCTT
Organism: Sequoia sempervirens; assembly: GCA_007258455.2. Classification (NCBI taxonomy): domain Eukaryota; kingdom Viridiplantae; phylum Streptophyta; class Pinopsida; order Cupressales; family Cupressaceae; genus Sequoia; species Sequoia sempervirens. Next base: position 127,190,152 of record VDFB02373365.1, on the reverse strand, counting down.
ATCCCATAGGTATCTTTGAATTAAGATGAGATGTCAACTCAAATCGAAGCAACTCTTCAAATTTGTTTTCTTGTGTGAGGGATTCTTTTCACATTTATTAAAATGTTTTAAAATTAATTAGTACCCAAGTTTCAACAAGTGGGGACCAATTCTTTATGATGTTTGCGACAATGATAAGATATGAAGTGACTTTACCTCTGATTATTCATACCTGAATTTAATTATATTAAATAAAGTTTCTTTACACCATTTATTATTGCAGATGCTCCTGGCCATTACGCTTGTGTTAAAGACATTTTTGTCATTTTATCCATAAAATAATTGTGGACTTTAAATCAGCCCACCTTTGTAATTCATATTTTTCATAAAGTTTGTCACGTTCATATATAATTTGATAAAAATATTATGCATATTGATGTTTTGTCTTGTTTTGTGGGATAAAATTAAATATATTATAAATAATCTATAGAATAGATTATATTGGGTATTATGGATAAAAAGATGTAATATAAAAGTTGACTTGATATTCAATTTTATAAATTATTTTTTTATTTGAATAATTTTATTTTTAAAATGAGTATGTAGTGTGAAAAGTCTTGATATTTTCAAATTGCTATCATGTATGATTATCTTTAAATTATTTGCTACAAGAGTCAAAACCATAAAAAAACTTACACATTGACCACAAGATGAATTATGGATGCATACCCTTCTTCAATACCATCAACCTATTTTCTAAACTTGTCATCCCCTCACAAAAACGAAGTTGCTCCCCTTCTAAGCTCTCTACTACTAAAAACACATATGACCCAAAGCCAACAATATATGAAAAATTTGACCACGTGTGATAGATCCTCCAACCTATCCCTAAGTTATGATACAAAGAGATAAAAAAGGGAGACCATCAACTTAAAACCCTTGAAGCAACCAAACCATCTTTCATTTCCAAGATGTCGAACACAAACAATATTGTCATATCATATTCGATGTCAAACATACCATGCAATCTTTAAAATAAGTAGACAACACAACCCTAGACTTTGCAACTTGGTGACTTCTTCTCTGCATCCTCATATTTGTCATAGAATAAACTTAAACAACAATATCTAGAATGGATACAATTAGTATAGCAATTGGGATCAATATATGTTGTTATGCCATCTCTCATACAAATAATAAAATTCACATGATTCTAATTGCTTTATACCCACACAAATAGACAATCCACCTTAACAATCATAAAAATAAATAGACACACAAGCTAAAGCTATCAAAATTAATATGATAATAATTTAAAATTTGTTGGAAAATTGGACAAGCATGATACTTATCAAAAGATAACATATTATATATAGGCCACTCTTTAGCATCATAACTTGAATATTTGTGTAAATGGACGTCACTCAGTACCAAATTTCACTAGCTTGCCCACTAACTTATTCGTCTCCTTGAAACAATGCCTAAAAGAAACATTGTGAAAGTTATTCACAATGATTTTAACATTTAATATACTCTTTAAGTTCCAATCTTAATATGACCATTAAGCACAAATTAATAATTGTTTTTGAATCGGGGGTGACCCTTTGGTGAAATGGTGGGGCTTCTTGCCTGTAGTGCCAACAACCAAGGTTCAAACCTCATGGGGTCAATCTCTACCGTGTCAAAAATTGAGATTGGGGGAGACCCTATGGTGAAATGGTGGGGCTTCTTGCCTGTAGTGCCAACGACCAAGGTTCAACCACACAGGATCACTCTCTACCGTGTCAACAATTGAGATTGCTTACCCCAATTTTTTTTAAAATATACCGGCACCATGAGTTCCTCTGCTCCTGCACTCCCGAATCCTCCCTCTCCCTCCATAGGCATTCTCCATGGCACGTGTAGGGCATCCTGCATTCGAGAGGCTGCTATGTCTGGCACTTCTGGGCACGCAGGGTCGAGACTGCCTTCCTGTCAACTGAATTTCAAGGATACCCTAAAGGGAAATGGCAGGGTTTTTCACTCAAATTTCCAATCCTCAAACAAGTCTTGCAAAGGATATTCAACTGTGTCTTCGCATGCCATTCAACAAGCTCGTGCACATCATTTTGGCCCTTCGCTGGTGAGCACAGATCTGCATCAAAGGTCTGATCGATGGGTGGGTTCTGGAAGTGGGGCATTAGAATTGGGTCAATTTGGTCACAAGGTTGGAAAACCCCCTAACTCCCCATCAATCACTCCCAATACAACAAAGGCTTCTAATAAGGTGTGCCCGCTCCCTGTGCGCTTATCTGCACTTGTTCCTGAGGTGGATTTGGATGGTTGTGTTGGTGATAGAGAGGATTATCTCCAAGAACATGCGCTAATTTGTAGATTGACCAATTCTTGGCCTAGTCTGAGTGATTTGTACACCTGGATCTCACAAAACTGGAAGGAGTTTATGAAAGAAGAAATATATATTTATCCATATGCTCGAGGGTTTTTTATTCTGGAATTTGAGTCAATGGAAGACATGGATTTGGTGCTAAAATCCGACCCTTGGGAGTTTCAAGATGAATTCATATGCATGAAGCCCTGGTATGCTTCTTTTGATCCCCGCATTGAAACCTTTACATCTGCCCTTCTTTGGGTGAGATTACCCTACCTCCCCCTTCAATTTTGGGAATTGGACTGTCTGCAAGCTATAGGAAATAATTTGGGTAAGTATAATTGTACTTCCAATGAAATAATCCATTATAGGAGTTCTGCCTGTGCTCGTTTATGTGTAGAAATGGATTTGTCTATTGGGCTCCCTGTGGACTATCCTTAAAAGTGGGCAATAAATGTTGGAGACAATCAGTAGACTATGACAAGATCGCATTCAGATGTCAAAAATGCTTCTCTACTACTCACTTTACCCATCAGTTTCATAAGGCATCAACATGCAAAAATTATTCATGATGGGTTGGGGTAGGCACCCAACATTATGTTGTCTCTCCTGGACTGCAAAATGCCTCTTCCACACAATGTTCTCAAGAGAACTCTTCAAATAAAATTTCACCCTCTTTGAATGCTCAAATAGAGCCTCCTATTGAGGCTTGTCATAAGCCTGTAATGGTGGAGGTCTTACATAAGACTGTCACAACATGTGACCCCGTGGCTGCCCCCTCATCTTCATCAGAAAAAGAAGATATAAAACCTGTAGGAAATTTTGAGGTGGCTTTGGGTATTTTTGTTGATGTTGGGGTGGTGGTCAACCTAATGAAACATCCCCTGTTTGCAAGCATCATGAAGAATTGCAGTGGACAAAAATAAAGAGAAAGCGGCCCACATGTGCAATGTCAAGGCACTAGAAGGTTGGAAGTTCCCCCCCAAAGATGGAGGTTTATGGAAAAATGAATGCCTTCCACCCTTTAAAGGGTTGATTGGGTATATGGACTCTGGCTATTCATGGCTCAACGAGTGCAGTTTAGCATAGGTGATGGATAGGGGAAGGTGTCTGGCAGAGATTTATCATTACTTTCTAATGTAAAGTGGGAGGGTCTCCATGTTGGAATCTGTTGGTAGTTGAATGTACCCTGGCATGTTTTTCCATCTAACTTCAGTGTAAATGGGTGTGATCCCCTTTGATAGCACTTACCTATAAAATAAATAATAATAAAAAAAAAATTGTTTTTGAATCTCCCTTGTCTTTCAACAATTAAAAACCCATTATTTTTTATAACTTCACACCTTTTTGAAAAGAAACAACTTCCAAGTTCATTGTTTTATGTAGGTCCATAGAAAAGACCGATAATTAATATACAAATCATTATCAAATCAAAGCACAACCATTACACTTGCAAAACTTAGAAGTCCTCTCATTACACCATAATAATTTGTTTAGTATAACCTTTCTTAGGAAGGAGCACTTATTATTCATTGAAACTTCATTTTTTCAATTACCTCTTTAATAGGGGATTTAAATATGTTCTATTATAGAAGTAAGTTTCTTTTATTTAAAATAAAATAAAACATAATCATTATTAATGGTGTAATTCAAAAAAGGAATAAGAATGTAAATGTTTCTTGGAAACCTCTCTAAGAGGGTTTTCTCAATCTAAAATTTGTTGGAGTAGTTAAAGGGAACCTTGGTTTAGTTGGGGTTGAGATTTTTTTCTCTTTCTAGCATGTTTATTAGAGTTGGGTCATTTTTAGGTTCAAAATTGAATAAACCAACATAAGGCTTGATATTTCTTGAAGGTGTTAAGTTTCTAGGGTTTTGAGATGCAATCTCTTAGATGGTGAAGGGGATTCCCAAGTGGTTAGGTATTTATGCTTACATAAAGACATGCAATATTAGAAATTGAAAAGCATTTTGGAAGAAATGGAATTAATTGGCAATAAATTTGTGCATATTAATTGTTTTCTTTCCACTAAAGACTATACCTATATCACAAATTACTTTAGATTTGGGAGTTACCCAATTACCTTTCATGATAATAATTAGTCAATATAAATTAGGAATTGGGATATCTTAGATATTTTATTTTCCTATTTTCCTACCTAAAAATTCTCCTCCTTTCCAATTTTGATCTCATTAACAATTTTTTTGTGGAACCCCTTCATCCTATGTAGGATGAAAAATAATATCTATCACTAATATATTATGGAATATTATTCTCCCACATGCAAAATTCATGTTGGCACATTGAACAATCAGTCTGAAGGGAATGCATATTTTTTAAGGTGCTTATAAGAGTTTGGTATCTTCATTTTATTCACTATTTATTTTTTGTTTATAGGTCAATTTTGGATTTAGATAGTAGAAGGTTTTTTATGGTTTTTCCAAAAAACATTATGAAGTGTGAGTTACATAACAAGGACTATCCCTATAGTGGTATAATATTTGACTAGTGTATTAGAAACACCTTCAACACATACTATTTAGTTGGTTTTTCCTTTATTTATCTCCTACTGGAGGAGGATGGACTATATAACTTAGAGGTACAACACATGAGGGACTCTATTACAAAGGATCTTATATAGAAGCTAAGCATTAGTATTAGAAAAAATATTTCAAGGAATAAATTCTATATAGAATCATTCTATTGAACTAGGTGATTTTCATTGTGTAAAGTTTGGGCGAGAGATCCTAAGAATTAGAAGAGGGGTTTGTGTAAGCACATTACAGAGAGATATTAAATAATACTAATATCTTTTCTTAATAGTGATCACAATATTTTGAGGATCTAGCTTTTTTTCTCCAAGCTATTACATAATATTTAGACAATCTCAACGTAATCCTTTAGGATGGTTGTCTAGAGATTTCAAGTCTTACTCTTCATATTATTTCTAAGCATTGTATTATTAGGGACTCTAGGAGAGAGTTTGTCGAGCTATTGGTAAAGATATTAAAGAAGGATGATGGAGCTTCTTCTCCAAGTAATTTTTGTATCTAAAAGGTGGAAGGGTTTTATTATTATTTTTTAGTTAATGGTATACTTTTATTGCAAATTTTCTAGTTATGATGATTATATATGCTTAGGATCATTTAGATTTTATGTATTTATACATATTTAACTTTCCTAAATTGGATGTTGGGCCCTCTACAATGCACACACAACTATATTAGAAATAATATTATAGGGGATTCCAAATGGGCTCCCACACACACACACACACAAATAAAAAACCATGTCATGTAGGAGAATTCAACAACTAAATAGTCTTATACAAGACATCAACCAAAACATTAGATAAATGGTATCTAAGTCAGAATACAAAAACCAAGAAGCCTCAAGCCACAAAGATATTAAGATACTCAAGATAGGCCCCAATTTTTAACCTAACCCAATTTTCTAGACAATGTCTTCACTTGTCAATTTACGAACCCATGTATTACCTATTTGAGCATGGAACCCACTTATAACAACCATAATTGATTAATTATTTAAATTTAACACTATGGATGATTTCATATATTGCATATCCTAGGAAAACATAAGATTTGTAAGAGAAGGTAGATAAATAATTGACAATGTCAAAAATTTCTTGGTTTTGAGAAAATATAAAGTATTTTTCCACCAAATACTAGTGCAAATAGAAACCTAACAAATCCTCCCTATTGTGATTCACCACTATCATCTCCTCCTTCATGTCTCTTATCTATATGTTTATCATAGGGGATTTTATAAAATCCATAACATCAAACCCCTTCTTACTTCCTCCTGAACACATTTCAACCTCCATTTTTACCTACAATAGGAATAAAAAAAGCATATATGTGACTTATGTATAGCCTCCAAGGGTATGTCAACTTCTAATTTGGAAGATAAGTATACAAAATAGAAGGTAGAGAATAAAAACCATCATTATCCTCAATTCTATTTGGGCTCAACACAATTTTTTCTAGTTTCAAAAATAAATTATGAGAACATTAAAAAAATTCTAAAGCCTCTACTTAGATAGCTTAGCTCAATGAAGATGATCCTTGTCTTTGTTAGGATAGGTGACACTATAATTTATATCCTATGTTGATTTATGTGTCTCCATGTTATTTGGAAAGTGTTCTAGGAGACATGAGGGACAAAATATTTATTATTTATTTTCCTATGACAAATTGTAATTGCATTAAAAAATGTGGACCCACTACGATGGCGGTTATAGAGAATCCCAAGAGAATATTCCTCTTTGGCATCCAACTTTTTGGGTTAGGACCACTTGAGTGTGCATGTCCTTGGATGTTTTGCATGCTATTGCATGGTTGGGTGGTAGGTTTGCATGTTGGTCCATGTTCATGCATGTAGCCATTGAAGCCATCAGAGAGTTATGGAGCACTCGAGTTTGACCAATTCTTATTGATTGTGAGTTTGGTGCCCATGTGAAGTCCATGTGATAATTTAATATGTTATTCCATGTTTCTGGGCTATCCACTAAGGGGGCATGGGTTTTTCCATGTGGTTTTTCTTTTTGTTTTGGGATACCATTTTTGTTATTCTCTCCCACAAACTTGTTGAGATTAAGGTGTCTCAACCTTAGAGTCCTAACATTGATTTAATTGTTGTAATTTAATGTATTTATTTGTATTATTTAATTTCCTATGGTTTCATGTCACTAATTGGGACCCACCGGCTAGATGGCATCCCCATTGGAGGTGATTGGATGACACATCATCATCCCAAGTGGACATAGGCGTCCCACTTGGGAATCTATGACATATGATAGATTCTATGACATTTCGTAAGGCATCTTTGAATGCATGGGTGAAAGTTGGTGCCCAAGTTGGGTTATGACATGATGTAAGAGAATTAGCTATTTTTAGTCAGTTATGACAGATTCTCTTACAGTTGTAAGTGTTGTCATCTATGATAGATTCTAGATAGTTGTAAGATGTGTAAGGCATCTGTCATAAGCTATTTTTAGCATATTCTAGGTGCCCAAGCTTGGAAGAAGAATATTTGCATGTTTGACACTTGGCAGGGGTGTAAGGGAATATGTCACATGTGTCCAAATGCATGTCTATGGCGTTCAATATTGTGCCTTTTGGATTTGGACACCCCAAACCTTCTAGATGCTTCTTGAAGCTTGTATCACTCTATTTATTGAGTGCCTTGAATTGTAGAATGCATAGTTTGTTTGCAGGTAACGAAGTGTTGCTAGTATCACTCCAGAATAGTTGTTCATGTTGAAGCACTTTTTGAATAAGCTTGTACTTGGTGATATCTTGTAACCATTATTTGAAGTAATAGAGAAAGTACTGTGCTTTTGGAGGGTGGGGTTTTTTACCTGAAAGGGTTTTCCCCATGTATATTTGGTGTCACTATTTTATGCATTCTTGCTATTCTATTTCCATTATTCTATGTATGTGCTTCTCTTATTGTAATAGTAAAAGGTGTTAACAAATTTTTTGAAACTCTTCCCTGATTAGATTAGTGTAGGAAGTTATTTCTGCTCACTCAGCTTTCTTTTAGTTGGTATCAGAGCCTAGCCAACCTTGGTTCCTTTGTTGGGTAGAAGGGTTTTTTGAGCTAATCTCTGTTTCAGTGAGAGTTTTACAGAAGTGTGTATCATAACCTTATTTTAGGAAATAGATGGTAGGAACATCTAGGAGGATTGAGATGGAAAAATTTAATGGTGGTAATTTTAAGTCGTGGAAGCTCAAAATGGAAGACATGTTAGTAAACCGAGACTTATGGATTGCAATTTCTAGAACCAAACCGCCAGGTGCATGAAACAAGAAGATTGGGATCTCATGGATAGGAAAGCCAAGGGTCTTATTAGACTATGTTTTGCTGATTTCGTTCTCCTGAATTTCCATGAAGAGAAAAATTTTGCTTCTATGTGGAAGAAGCTTGGTGAATTCTATCAAGCTAAATCCCTAGTAAACAAGATTTTCCTAAAAAAGAGGATGTATTCTTTGAAAATGGAAGATGGAGGATCCGTTGCAAATCATTTAAATGAATTTAACATGTTGGTTGCACAACTAAGTTCCATTGGAGATAAAATAGATGAACAAGACTATTGAATGCTCCTTTTGTGTTTGTTGTCGGACTCTTGGGATCACCTTGTAATGGCTATCAGAAGCACTACTCCCACATTTAAGATGGATGAGGTTGTTTCCTCATTGTTATTTGAGGAGATGTGAAGGAATTCTTCTGAGATGGCCAAGGAGGCCCTTGCAGTTTGTGGCAAACCAAAAGAGAGAGCAAAAAGAAAGACAAGAAATTTAAGTCAAAGTATTTGGGGAGATCAAAGTCTCCTGGTAAGAATTCCAAAGAAAATTGTTGGAATTGTGGTGAAGTTGGTCACATTCAGAAATATTCCAAGAAGGAGAAGAAGAAGAAAAAAAATTCTCTCTTTGATTCTAAATTTGAGAAATCATCCTAGAACATGATGGAGAAGCATTTAATGCAGCCTTGGCAGCCCATGCATTAGATAATGTGTGGTTGATAGATTCAGGTGCATCCTTTCACATGAACTCTCACAGAGATTGGTTCTCAAAGTATGAGGATTTTGATGGTGGAGAGGTGTACCTGGGTGATGAATCTCACTTAAAGATTGTTGGTCATGGAATAGTCAAAATTAGATTTCTTGATGGAAGAGTAAAAGGGATTAATGGTGTCTTGCATACCTTAGGCTTGGCACAAAACTTTCTTTCTATAAGTAAACTAAATGATTCGGGAGTGCAAGTTGTTTTCTCTGGTGGAGGGTGTAAGATGACTAGAGTGGTTATGGAGTTGGATAAGGGGATTTGTATTGGCACTTTGTTTCAGCTTGACGCATGCATTGTATAGTGCAATAGTTCTTCTGATGTACCAAAGAAGAGACCTTTGGATTCTTCATCCTCACCATCAGGTTGTATAGAGAAGAAGTGTGTTGCATCTACATCCGATGGTTGTGCATTTTGGGTACCGAAGGGTGCTCATTCCATGGAAATGAAGCTTCCTGTAGAGAAGACAATGTTATGGCACCAACGACTTGGTCACATTGGTGACAAGGGTCTTAGAACCCTAAAAGATAAGAGCCTTGTTGAAGGCCTTGATGATTAGAATCTCGAGTTTGACTTTTACGAACATTGTGTATATGGAAAACAACATCATGTTTCTTTTTACTCAAGTTCTCATAAGTCTTATGGGGTCTTGGATTATGTACATTTAGATGTTTTTGGTCCTGTGAATGTTTCTTTGTTATCAAAATTTGTATATTTTTTTTCTTTCATAGATGATTATAGTAGAACGACATTCATTTGTTTCCTTAGAAGTAAAGCTGAAGTCTTTAGTCAATTTAAGGAGTTTAAGGCCTTGGTAGAAAATCAGACTAGCATAAAGATTGAGTGTTTGAGGATTGATAATGGCGGTGAATTTTCTTCTATAGAATTTGACAAGTTTTGTAAAGAACACAAGATTGGGAGACATAATATAATTCCCTACACTCCACAAAAAAATGGAGTTGTAGAGAGGATGAACAAAACATTGATCCGAAGAGGGCTAGGAGTATGTTGAGTGGTGCTAGCCTTGAGTAGAAATTTTGGGTTGAAGCGGTAGCCATTGCATGTTATTTGATCAATAGATCTCCTACATCAGTGCTTGTTGGTAAGACACCCATGGAGGCATGGTCTAGTAAAAATACTTTGATGATACATATCTAAGTATTTGGTTACGTTGTGAATCTTATTCTCATGTTCTAATTGAGAAGAGGTCTAAATTTGAGAACAATGCTATTAAGTGTATCTTTATCGACTATGGTGTCGGTGTGAATGGGTACAGCCTTTGGGATCCAGAAGCATAGAAGGTTCTCTTTAGCAGAAGTGTGATCTTGAGAGAAATGAAACCTTCCTTTGGTGAGATACAACTAGAGAAAGAGGAGAAACAAAAGAAGGAGGTAGTGTAGATTCCACCTACTCCAAAGAAAGAAGAACCAAGTACTCCTGTTGGACCTAATGATGAGGAGAGCTCAAGTAGCTCTGGAAGTTATGAAGAAGGAGAACCTCAACCTCAACCTTTGAGGAGGTCTACACGAGTTAGGAGGAAACCAAAAAGGTTTGGGTATTCATTGTTGGATTCCAGTTGCATATTTTCCTTGATTACTAATACTAATGAACCTACGACTTTTAGAGAGGATATGGGTATGAATGACTCAGATTCCTGGATGCAAGCCATGGACGAAGAAATGGCTTCTTTAAAGAAAAATAAGACTTGGGATTTGGTACCTTTGTCTACTGGACGTAAACTTGTTGGTTGTAAATGGGTTTTCAAGAAAAAATGTGGTCCTAATGGCAGTATTAAGAAGTATAAGGTACAATTGGTTGCTAAGGGGTATTCTCAAGTGGAGGGAATTGAATATGGAGAGATATTATCTCCTATAGTGAAGCTAAAATCTATCTAGCTTTTGTTCTCACTTGCAACAACATATGACTTAGAAGTGGAATAGATGGATGTGAAGACAATGTTCCTTCATGGTGATTTGGAGGAAGAGATATACATGTCACAGCTAGAGCATTTCATTGAAAAAGGTAAAGAAAAATTGATTTGTAAACTAAAGAAGTCTCTTTATGGTTTGAAACAGTCTCCTAGAATGCACAGTATCATAAGTTTGATACCTATGTGTTGTCATTGGGATTTCAAAGATCCAAATATGACCATTGTGTGTAATTTAAAATTGATAATGGTGACATTCTCATTATTTTCCTATATGTAGATGATATGTTGTTTATTGGGAATGGTAAAAATATGATTTCAAATTTGAAGTTTTAGTTGTTAGCACAATTTGAGATGAAAGACCTAGGTGCAGCTAGGTACATTTTGGGAATGGAAATCATGAGAGACAAAGCTAATAGAAATATTTAGTTAAGCTTGAGAAAGTATGTGAACTCCATGTTGGAGAGATTCAACATGGTAGATTGCAAACATTTAGTTGTCCTTGTGATGTAAGGGATGAAGCTTTTTGTGAATGATTGTCCAAAGTCTCCTGCTGAGATGGAGGATATGACTAAAGTACCATATGCGAGTGCAGTTGGTAGTCTGATGTATGCAATGGTGTGTATGAGACCAGACATTTCCCAAGCAGTGGGATTCCTTAGCCATTTCATGGCTAGCATTGGGATGTTGTTAAGGGAGTGTTTAGATATTTATGGGGTACTTCCGAGTATGCCTTGTGTTTTCATGGTTACCCTACTCCAACTCATCATTTTGTGAGAATTTGAGGATATGTGGATTCAAATTGGTTTGTTTCATTTATTTTCATCAAGTTAGGAGAGAGTTAGAGCAATTTTGCCACAAAAGAGCCAGAAACCCTAGTTAAAGAGGGTTTGATTGAAGAAAATGATTTTTTGACCCATTCCACTAGTGAAAAGGTTTGATAATCGATGGAATGGGTAGTGTTTTGGGTTCTTTATGTTTGAAAGAGCATGGTATGAAGGCTAGTGTAAATTTGTTGTTGCCCTAGACAAAAAACCTCATAATTTGGGCATAGAAGTGGCATAGGACTTAGGGTTTGTAGAAAAGCTCTTGGGAAATTGTTTGAAGGGGTTGGAAATGTTAAGGAAAAATATTTGTGACACTTCTAAGCCATAGGATTGAAGTTTTGAACCTTTTAGTGTGAAAACCCTATTGAGACCTAGTTGAATGAGCCTAATTAGGCCTAATTTGCAATGTAGCAATCAAATTTTGAAGGGTTTATTCCAAAGTAACACTACCTATAAATTAGGTGTTTTTTCAAATGTCATAAAGGCTACTCAAATCTGTATTCACATTTTGGGTTTGAGGTCTAGTTAGTAAATTATGTTGGAAAATCAAATTATGAAGTACTACTAGGAAATTTGAGGAATTATGAAGGAAAACCACCAAGTTAGGGTTTAGATTTGAAAATTTTGTATGATTGAGTTAGTTTGAAGCCTTCCAACCTAATCTGCATCAACACCTCACCTTCTAGATGCTTCTTGAGGCTTGTATCACTTTATTTATTGAGTGCCTTGAGTTGTAGAATGCAAAGTTTGTTTTGAGGTAATGAAGTGTTGCCAATATCACTCCAGAATAGTTGTTCATGTTGAAGCACTTGTTGAATAAGCTTGTAATTGGTGATATCTTGTAACCATTATTTGAATTAATAGAGAAAGCATTGTGCTTTTGGAGGGTGGGGTTTTTTTACCCAAAAGGCTTTTCCCCACGTATATTTGGTGTCACTGTTTTATCCATTCTTGCTATTCTATTTCTATTATTCTATATATGTGCTTCTCTTATTGTAATAGTAAAAGGTGTTAAACAATTTTTTTGTAACTCTTCCTTGATTAGATTAGTGTAGGAAGTTGTTTCTGCTCACCCAAATTCCTTTCAAAACTTCTATATATTGGAGCCTTGAGATGGTGGTTTAGTATTAGTTCTTTGTAGGTTGTTAGAGTGACAAAGTATTGCTGGATTACAAAGAGGATTGTTGTATTGATGTACTTCCTTGAAGATTAATACAAACATTGGATCTCTTTGGGTGTGGATTTTATTACCACACGGGTTTCTCCACGTATATCTTGTGTCACCTTTTTGATGACTTGTGGCATTGCATATTTTTCTTTCATCGTTGAAATTTTCAATCACATAATCTTGTTATGGTTATCTTAAACATATAATTTTAGATTTGCAACCAATTTAATATTGCTGCCAGTTATACCTTGATTTCCAATTGTGATAGGGCAAAACTACTTGTTAGAAAATGAGCAACAAGCAAAAAAGTGTGCAAAACAACTAAAAACACCCTACACCTCAAGATTGGCCTAAAGATTAACTAAACTAAGCAAAATGAAAGATTTCACCTTGTTGAGTTGTCCTTTGGTTGGCCCTTTGATCTTCAATCTTTGATGTTGTATGCTCCTTGGATGGCTAGAGATGCAAGCTATGAGATGAGATGAGAATGGAAAGATGAGTGAAAATGGATGCAAGTATGAAAATTTGGCTAAGTATGGCTCAAGGAAAAAATTTGCAAGAGTTTGGCTAGCATGAATGATCTCTTCCAAATAAGAGAAAAGAGGGGGTATTTATAGAGATTTTGGAATTCTTTAGGGAAATGGATGGTTGAGATTGAGCCACCAAGATCAAGATGTAGGGCTAAGGTGAGTTGATAACTCACAAGCCCTCACATCTTGACATGTGACATGTGAAGTGGCTAAAGAAGGATGATGTGTAAATGAGGTGGAAGGAGAGTACATGACATGGAGGTACTATATAGTACTTTGGGATTAGACAAGATCTCAGAAAGAAGGTCCTTGTCCCCATGTGGGTGAGAGGACATGTGAGGAATTAAAAATTCCTCAAATATCCACTTGGGAATGAGAAAAAGAATTTTAAATTCCAAGGAATGCATTGGGGGATTAAATATGAATTAAAAATTCACATGGGGAAAGGGGTGCCTTCTCCAAAAGGGGAAAGCATTTAATAGGGTTGACTTAATTAAGTGATTAAGGTTGTGCAAGTACTTGATTAGAAAAATTAATGACATATTAGAAGAGGGGTTAGATTTCATATGTGACTTTATGTGACAAGTCAGATCACATGGGGAAGAGTAAAAATAATTTAATATTCCTTGGAAAGATAAAAGGAATTAAAAATTCCTTGAGAGGTTGATTAGGCTAGTTAATGAATGATTAGAGGAGGGTTAGGTGGCTAAGAGATATTAGAGGCCAACTTGTAAAATTTGGAGGATGTGACACCTCCTAATCAAAGATTAGGTATGTGCACATCTCTAATGATGAGATTAGAAGATGGATTAGGATTAGATAAAAAAAATGATGGAGGATGTGGCATATAAGGAATTAAATAAATGTCATATTTATTTAATTCATTTGATGAAAAAGAGGATTCAAGAGATAAGTTATTTATTTATTAATTAAATACCTTAGGGATTTGGTAGAATTAAGGATATTAATTAAATAATAGCGATATTACTTAATTAATGCAAATAAGTGGATGCTTAAATAAAAAGAGATAAATTTGGATAAATTAAGTGTCCAAATTTAGGTGTCTACATTTTTCCCCTCTTTGAGATGGTGTTACGAAGTAGCATCATTTCAAAGAATACTAAAACATAGAACCTAGAAGAAGATGGTTAGATTGGGAAAGATGCCCTAGTCATCCAAAGGAATGACTAGGAAGGGAAAAAAATGATGAAAATTAGGGATGAAGGATGCCCCCTCAAGAGGACATGTGGGGTTGAAGAGAAAATGGGTGTACTCTCGAAATGGAGATGATGCAAAGGGTATATGAGGAAGATGATGCAAAGGAGGAAGGAGATTGGGAGGGGAGAGTGATGAAGGATGAATGGATGGGGGGAGTTTGATAGATGAGAGGATGGAGATGAAATGCAATCCAAATAAAATTTTCCATCGTTAGGAGCACTAATTTTTGCTATAGCAGAAGACATGATACACCAAGGTATAAAGGACCAAGGTAGATTGGTGTCTAATGCATGAAACACACAACAAACAAGAAGGCTATCCCAAAACCCCAAAGTCACGATGACCTTGGTCGGGCCAGGTATTGGGATAAACACAAGCACACAAGGATGCCCTAGTGTAACACAAGACCTTAGGGATCTTGGTGGGTACTACGTGGGACAATTGAGAAGACAACAACAAAGAAAAGATCAAGAGATAAGGTATTTATTTATTAATTAAATACCTTAGGGATTTGGCAGAATTAAGGACATTAATTAAATAATAGTGATATTACTTAATTAATGCAAATAAGGGGATGCTTAGATGAAAAGGGATAAATTTGGATAATTTAAGTGTCCAAATTTAGGTGTCTACAATAATATTTGGTATCAGAGCTAACGGTTTTATTAAGAGAGGGACGCCTTTCTTTTGAGTTTTGAAGGTTTTTTGGTTGCAATGGGAGCTTATGCATTGCGGGTTTTATAGATTTTTGAAGAAGATTGTAAACCATGGCTTCTACCTATTGTCTAGATATTGAGAAGTTCAATGGAATTGGCTACAAGATGTGGAAGATAAAGATGTAGGATCTCTTTGAAGAGAGAGATCAGTGGTTGGCAGTTTTGAATGAAAACAAACTAGAATCAATGTTTGATGAATATTGGAAGAAAATGGACAAGAAAGCATGAAGAACCATTTGGTTGTGTCTTGTATATTCCCTCCTCTTGAATGTTTTGGAAGAATCTACCACATAAATTTTGTGGAAGAGGATAGGTGATATTTACCAAACTAAAAGTCTAACTAATAAGTTGTATCTCTAAAGACATTTATATTCTTAAAGGATGGTGATCCTATAGTAGAACATTTAAATGCTTTTAATATTATTATAATTTAGCTTGCATTAGTAGATGTTAAGATAGAAGAGGAAGAGAAATGTATTTTGTTGCTTTATTATTTACCTGAATCTTGGGAAAATGTAATTGTTTCCATAAGTGGTGGTGGTACAAAACTAAAGATGGATAATCTCATTGCAATACTTCTTTCAAAATAGATGAGGGGAAAGTCCATGAATGCAGTCTTCCAATATGGCTTGCATGTGCGAGGAGGGTCCAAAAAAAAAGGAGAGCCTAAAGGGGACAAGAAGAGAGACAAGTCTAAAGGACGTTCTAAAACCCCCGAGAAGAGAAAAGTATTGGAATTGTGGTAAGAGAGGGCATGTGAAGAAGGAGTGTAGGAACAAGAAAAAGAGTTTGAATAGTTCCATGGAAATTTCCTCACAAGATGGTGATTTTGATGCTTTGTTTATTTATGCTAACACTATTAGTGATGATGCTTGGCTTATTGATTTAGGTTGATCCTCCATATAACTCCTCACAAGGAGTGGTTTACTTCATATTCAGCTTATGATGGGGAAGAAGTTTTCCTTGGTGATAACATCACAAAGAATATTGTTGGTAAGGGAAAGATAAAGTTGTGTTTCAGTGATGGGAGGGTTAAACCCTTAATCATGTTTTGCATATTCCAAGACTTGCAAGAAATTTACTTTCAGTATCCAAGTTGAATGATTTTGGAATGCATGTGACATATTTGACAAGTCTAGTTGCAGGTTGGTAAGAGGGAGTTTGGTGATAGTTAAAATATCTCGGATTGGGACTTTGTTTAGGCTTAATGCTTCCACTTTTTGTAAATCTTCCAATTTAATTGGCACTGAAAATGCATGTATGTTGTGGCACCATAAATTCTATCACATAAGTGAAAAGGGTCTTAAGACCATTTTGAATAAAAATTTAGTTGATGGTAGTTATGATTATTCTATTGGTAAAAATATTTTTTGTGAGCATTGTGTGTTTGGTAAAAAGAATAGATCATCATTTCCTAATGGGACTAATAAAGCTAAGATATTATTAGAGATCATTCATTCGATTGTGTTTGGACTAGTGGATATTTACTCTTTTGGAAAATATTGATATTATGTTACTTTCATTGACGATGTTTCAATATACGCTTGGATTTATTTTATGCATGCAAAATTTGAAGTTTTCATTAAGTTTAAGGAATTTAATTCCTTAGTTGAAAAGGAAATATATTGTAAGATAAGGGTGTTGAGATCTGACAATGGGGGTGAATATTTCTCTAAGGAATTTGATGAGTTATGTAAGCATGCATGTATTGTTCAACAAAGGACTACTCATACTCCCCAAAAAATGGGGTGGGAGAAAGAATGAACCGAACCTTGATGGAAAGAGCTAGGAGCATGTTGAGTGGTGCTAAGCTTGATAGATGCTTTTGGGAAGAATCTATAAATACTACATGTTATTTGGTTAATAGATCTCCTTGTTTAGCTCTTGTTGATAAAACTCCTTATAAAGTGTGGATATGTAAAAATCCTTTTGTTTCACATTTAAGGGTCTTTGGTTGTGAGGGATTTTTTCATGTGCCTCAAGAGAAGTGTTCTAAGTTGGATCCAAAATCACATAAATGCATCTTTGTTGATTATAGTGAGAATATAAAAGGTTATAGGCTTTGGATCCACTAACTCGTAAAATGGTTTTCTCTAGAGATGTGATTTTTAGGGAGTTTAAAGCTTATTCAGGTGAAGAACAACCAAAGGAGAAAGATAAGACAAAAATAGTGCACTTCGAGATAGTGATTGAAAATTAGGAAGATTCATATGTCAAAGAACAACCAGATGGATTAGAGGATGGAAAAGAAGAAGAGGGTTTAGAAAGAAGAGAAACAAGAACCCCTTACTCCTACCTTGAGAAGATCCACATGATAATGGAATCCAGTTGACATGTATAGCCCATCCAATTTTTGTTGTGTATTTTCTTTGTTGAGTACTGACGATGAACCTAGATCCTATAGGGAGGCTCTTTCTTCAGAAGAAAGTGAGTCTTGGATGTAGGCCATGTAGGAGGATATGATGGCTTTGGATAGTTGTGACACTTGGGGTCTTCTGAGTTTTCCCAAAGGAAGGAATCCCATTAGTTGCGAGTGGGTATTTAAATTGAAATTTGGAGCAGATGGTTGGTTAGAGTGGTACAAGGCCAGTTTGGTGGCCAAGGGATACTCCCAGAGAGAGGGAGTTGATTTTGGCGAAACTTTCTCTCTTGTTGCTGAGTTAACTTCTATTAGATTCCTATTATCTATTGTTGTTGCTTATGATTTTGAAATAGAGAAAATGGATGTTAAAACTACTTTCTTGCATGGGGATCTTGAGGAAGAGATTTATATGTGACAACTTGATGGTTTTGTTGTGAAAGGAAACAAATACTTGGTTTTTAGGTTAAAGAGATCTTTATATGGTTTGAAATAGTCACCCAGGACGTGGTACTAGAAGTTTGATTCCTTTTCCTTTAAAGGATGCAACCAACAATCTAAGGGCTTGTAATGTCACAAAATTGCACCTTACGAGCAATTTCACATTTTAGCACTTTTCCTTACATTTATTACACCTAAGTGAATTTATGATAAGAGCCTCATGGGTCAAAATTTCATGATTCTAACCCCACAAGGTCCAATGACGAAG
The DNA here is from genome assembly GCA_007258455.2 of Sequoia sempervirens. Lineage (NCBI taxonomy): Eukaryota > Viridiplantae > Streptophyta > Pinopsida > Cupressales > Cupressaceae > Sequoia > Sequoia sempervirens. Next base: position 127,171,769 of record VDFB02373365.1, on the reverse strand, counting down.
CAACAACATTCTTCCACCTCATTTCTCAAAAATTGATGTGTTGGACGCTTGCGCGGTGTGCTAGCATCTTGTCAGTTTTCCAAGTTTTGAAATGAGGAATCTCAAAATATTGACTTGTGACACATGTCCCTACAATTATATTTCTAGGTGTAACAGCTCTTCCCATCCTTGTAGCAAAAAAATTCATTTCTTTCCCTCATTTTGGGGGTTCTCTCTCATTCTAAAACTTCACTTCTTCAATCTCACTCTATTCTCTGCCTCTCTTCTCTTGCAATATCACTTCTACGAGCGTAGCTTTTTTGAACTACGGTCTCTCCAATAGTCAAAAATCTTTTCCAAGAATTCAACAGTGTGTTCATGCATTCAAGAGGGGGTCGAGGACTGTTGATAATGCTCTCTTGTTCTTATCTATTTGCAAATAGATTGCTTTTCTTACTTGCTATTTGGTGGTGTGGGTTCTCCTCGCTTGTTTCACCACTCTTTATTTGTTTTCTTTGTTAACTCTTTCTATCTATCTAGCTGTCCATGGAGGTGGGAACACCAAAATGGGGGTTTGACTATGGCAAGCCTTGAAATAGCCCCAACATTTTTCCTCATTTTTCTTGTGTGTAGGTTGCTAGGGTAGATCTTGGAGAAATATTTTTTACTATTTTGTCATTTGTAAGTTCTCTCTTGATTATCCTTTGTGATTTACATCATTTCCTACTTCTTGTTCATTTATTCTATTGAATAGACCTCAAATCTAAGTAAGATAGTAGGGTTTTATTTGTTTTGTTCAAGGTTTTGGTTCTCTATTTTCCTTGGATGCCAACACATTCTTTGGACTCCAACACGCAATGCTGGTGTCTTGTTTCTACACTATAGTGCTCTAGCCAAGAGCTATCCTATTTGAGGAAGAAATCTTGAAACCCTACTCTCTCGAATTCTAAAGCAATCTTCTTGGATAATTAGTCTGTATACAACATTCTTTGCAATATCTTCACTTAGCAACATTTGAGGTGGTTAAGGGTAGTTAATTCCCTAGGATTCTCTTGAGAATGAAGAGACTCTGAGAAGTGAATCCCCCTTATCTCACATTTTGGTGAACCTGACATGAACCATGTCAGATCTTTTTCTGAAATGCTTTAATATTTATGATAATGCTTTCTCTAAGGAATATTTTGATATGTTGGATGATGCACTAGATGATTTCTCAGAAGCACCTTCCTCTACCTGCAAATCTTTTGAACAAACTTCCTCTTCAAAAAATAAAGAGTCAGTGAACATTGTTGTGGCCTCTATGGCTTCTATAAGGCCTAAGAGACCCGTTGTTTACTTGACTCTAGCTAGCTCCCCTCTCCTAAGAGAATTCATTCTATCTGTGGGGTTCCATATCATAGTTATTCCTCAGATTTGTACACAAAATTTGTGAAAGCCATAGACTCTACTTCTTATAATGTCATAGCGCACACATATAATATGTGATATCCAAATGTTTTACCTATTCTAAACAACTAAAATGCAATGGAAAAACAAAGAAACACCTCAAGATTAGCCTAAAGAATTTGTAAATGCAAAGAGAAAAAGTGTAACATGATTGCAAGTGGTTATACCTTCTCTTTACAACTGAAACTCATTGGTTGGCCCTTGATTTTGGATTACTTTGTATGCTCCTTGGATGACTCTTGATGTGGCTAAATGCAAGATTTAACTATATGGTTGGATGCAAATGAAAATAGATAAATTAGATGGCTAGATGAGTGCACAAAATGACAACATTTAGTTGCAAAATCACTAAGTGTTAGAAATTCCTTAGAGGAGGGGTTATTTATAGAAGAATTTGAATTCTCTCAAGAATTCAATGGTTGAGATTTATCGAACAAGGCAAAGATGAAGGGCTCAGGTGAGTTTAGGACTCACAAGCCCTCACATTTTGACATGTGGAATGTGAAGTGGCTAAGGGTGAGATGATGTGTAGGTGATGTGGAAGGGAAGTACATGATGTGGAGGAAGGACAAGTACCTTCCAAGTACCCTTGGGAGTGAGAAGATTCCTTGGAGGAATAAATGTGAATTAAAAATTCACATGCTTGGGAGAATCTAGTGGATAAGAGAGGGTCTCCAAAAAGGTGGGAGTTTATCACATGTGACTTGATGTGACAAGTCAAAGATTCTAGAAGATGGATGGGAAAAGGGGATTCTAGGAGGAATAAAAGTGAATTAAAAATTCACATGGGGAAGAGAGGAGCCTTGGATGAATAAAAAAGAATTAAAAATTTCTTGGGGGATAGGGAGAGTTGACCAAGGTACTAATTAGGTTTAACTAATTATTAATTAGAAGATAATTAGGGGTTAATGAGGATTAGAAGCCAACTTGCAAAAGTTGGAGGATGTGACACATCCTAATCAAGGATTAGGCATGTACACATCCTTAATGAAGAGATTAGGAAATGGATTAGGATTAGATAAAAATGACATGTGAGGAATTAAATAAATGTAATATTTATTTAATTCATTTGATGAAAAGGGGATAAGGAGTGTAAGGTATTTAATTATTAATTAAATACCTTAGGGATTTGACAGAATTAAGGATATTAATTAAGCAATAGTAATATTACTTAATTAATGCAAATAATAGGATGTTCAGACGAAGGGGGATAAATTTGGATAAATTAAGTGTCCAAATTTAGGTGTCTACATTTTGCCCCTCTTTGAGATGGTGTTACAAAGTAGCATCATTTCAAAGAATATTAAAATATAGAATCTAGAAGAAGATGGTTAGATTGGGAAGGATGCCCCAGTCATCAAAGGGATGACTAGGAAGAAATATGATGGGGGTGAAGATGAAGATTAGGGATAAGGATTCCCCCTTGAGAGGACATGCGGGTTCAAGATAACGTGGGTGTGCTCTCGAAATGAATGAGATGATGAAATGGGAGATGAGGAAGAGGATGCAAAGGTATGGATATGAAAGGATGAAAAGGTGACAGAGGTTGGGAAGCACAAATAGATGCAAAGATGAAGATGATGTTGCCCCAGTCAAGCTACAAGCAAAAATGGGTGGATGATGGATGGAGTGTCATCGATGAGGGAATGATGTAACACGAGGATAGGGAAGGATACATTCTGATGAGTGTTGATGAAAGTTTTGTTGATGAGGGAAGGATACATCCGATAAAAAGGGGTGTTGATCAGGGAAGGATAAATCCCAAACAACGCCAAAGGATAGGGAAGAATACATCCCAAGGATGAGGACGATGATGAGGATGATTGGATTGAGGCTTGTAACAAGGTTGGGGACAGGACCAAGGATGAGATTAGAAGATTCAGGCTAAATGAAATGGGTGGGGATTGGATAGAGATGTGAGATGAGGATGAAGGATGAGTGGATGGGGGGATTTTGATAGATGAGAGGATGCGGGATACATGTAAGACGATAGAATGGAAAATGAAATGCAATCCTAATGCAATTTTCCATCTTCGGAGCACTGAGTTTTGCTATAGCATAAGACACCAAGTGCAATGGTATGTGGAACCAAGGCATATTAGTATATAATGCATGAATCAAACACAACAGATAGGAAAGCTATCCCAACACCCCAAAGTTGGCATGACTTTGGTCGGGCCAGGTATTGGAATAACCACAAGCACACGAGGATGCCCTAGTGTAACACAAGAACACAAGGATCTTGGTGGGTACTACGTGGGACAACCAAGAAGACAAAAACAAACAAAAGATCAAGATATGCCCCTATGTGGACCAATCAAAACACACCATAATATGATGGATCATGGCATCCTTGACAAGTGATGATAGGGAGCTCAAATGATAAACAAAAGCCAAAAGTATCAAAAGATCACAAGCAATTTCAAATTTCCTTTGCCATAGGATCAAGGGGATCGATGGGATTGATGCAGTCTATTAGGAAGGATGCATCCTATTGAGACCGATATGGTTACTAGACTAAAAGATCAATATGACGCAGGGTATTCAAAACCGATTGGATCGTATGATACGAGTGGATCTCATTTATTAAGAGCCAGCTAGATAAGGGCATAACTTGATGACATGACACAAGACATGAGATTGACACACCCTAAAGACCTAGGGGCTCGAGGGCTGATCAAAGATTAGCCTTGCCTATATGAAAGCGCAGAGCCCTCGTAGTTCGATAAAAGGATGTCGACTGACCATGGATAAAAGCAGAAATAGGATGATGAAGACTAATGGTGGATGACAGGGACCGAAGAGAAAAAATCAAATACTGATGATAGACGATAAAGGAGTGGATGAACGAAGTAGAAAGACTGATGCTAGACGATAGAGGAGCCCCAGGGGCAGATCAAGTGATCGACCTTGCCTACGTAAAAGCACAAGGGCAACGTAGCTCGACAAAAGACTAAAGATAAATGATGGATAAAGGATGATAATAGGATAAGTGGACAAAAATATGGGACCAATGTGATGAGATAGGATAGACATGTTGGATTGGATAGGATGACGATGATCACATAAAGCTTAGGGATGGGATAGTTATCCAAATCATTAAAATGACATGGAAGGATGATATGATAGATAGATGAGTAATGAAAAGTGTCAGGGGATTGGAAAGATGTGCAAGAGAAGTAGGAGTGATGAAGATTAGATAAATGGCATTGGGTTGCATGGAGGGAGGCCTATAGCTAGATACCAATGACAAGGGATTGTGAGAGGGGATGAGGATAAAGATGAAAAAATGGATAGAGAGATAGGGATGGGGGATGTAAGACATTGTTTGAATGGATAGGAAGATAAGGATTGGGAGATGAAAGGGATGCTAGGATAGATGGATAGGAAGATAAGGATGGGGATTTGGAGGGGATATCGTGACATATGGATAGGGAGATGAAGGGATGTTATGATAGATGATGTCTCCAAGGACTATGTTACAAAGGAAGTAAATGCCCCCACTCTAGATATGTCATGTATGATGATGCATGAGGGATGTAAGATGAGTGGATGGGAAGATAAAGGAGATAACTAGAGGGGATATGATGAGTGATGAAGGAATATGATAGACAATGGATGAATGGAATGTCTACCAAGAGGTGTCCAAAGCATGCATAGATAGGTGCCCTTGTTTTGATCAAAATCAAAAGGATGGAGGGATGGGAGATAAATGGGATATGATGGTAGGATACAGAAGATAGGTTGGATGGAGGGGATGAATGAAGAGGACGTATAGTAGGAAGACGGGTGCATAGCTGGAAGAATAGCAGGAACCATAGCGGATGGAGGGAATGCATATCAGGAAGTTTCCCCCAAGTGCAGATGGGGATTTATGCATGACGCCTGTTTGTCAGGTTTTCATCATGGTACTTATCCAAGGGCTCATTTGTCAATTTTTCACCATTGGATAGATTATTTCGCTTTACTATTTTATTTATTTTTATTTTTTGGATTTTTTTGGATTTTTTGACTTTTTTAGATTTTTTTTTTGACTTTTTGGATAGCACGTGGAAGGAAATGAATAAGGATGGGGAGGTGAATAAGTGGATTTAGAAGATATGCGATAAGTATATGGATGAAGTAATCAAGAATCAAGTTCTATATGAGGCATTAAGAGCCCTTGTTCGAATTGATTGTTGGATGTTGGTACAACCTTGTAAATGGATTATGCAAGAGGATGAATTAGAGGGATTTGATGGGGGAGATATGTGGGGTAATGGGTGGGGTGTTGGAAAGTGTATGGATGGAATGATGGGGTGGATATGTGATGGGGAGATGTGTTTAGGACCAACATTGGCACATGTTGTGGTGGATGTGAAAAGATAAGAGGATGAATGGATGGAGAATGCGAGAATAATGGAGGAGATGGGATAGTGAATTTTGGGACATAAGGACCCAAAACAAACTTAGGAGATGAAAGGGGGGTATGATTAGCTTTTGGATTAGAAACTTTGGATGTTGTTACAAATTTTTCTTTTGAAAGTATTGCATCTTTTTTCTTTGGGATCCACATGGTTTTGATTTTTTCTTTGGGGGGCCTTTGTGGCCTATGGATTTTATTTTGATTTTGGATTTTATTTTTCTTTTCTTCAACATGTCGTTTAGAGGGGACATGAGGAGCTTGAGGTTCATGTGGATCTTTAGATTTAGGCATTTTTTCTTTGGCATCCAAAGTGCTTTTACTAGCAATGGGATGGGTGTGAGGAGATCAATAATGTGGAGCAATGGAGATAGAATTATGAGGATTACATGTAGATGGAGAATGTGTAGGTATGTTCCTTTGTTGATCCTGATTAGGGGACATGTGAGAGGGATGTTTATGATGGATGACATGGATAGGTGTTGGATGGATAAAAGGATGAGATGGAGGTGATTTTGGGATATACGGGCCCAAAGCAGATGGAGTGGGTGAAGGGACATAAGGACCCATGATGGATGGAGTAGATGAAGGATGGGAGAGGGTGTATGGAAGGATGTAAGGACCCAAAATTGATGGAGCAGATGAAGGAGGAATATGGATGGTTGTTTTGAGGTGATATGATGAAGGAGGAGGGATGGAAGCATATGATCTGGTGGAGCGATGGGAAGAGCCTATATTTCTTTTGGAAAAGGCTCGTTGAGGATGTCTAGAGGTTGTACCAACATCTTTAGATTGTGAGTCTTGGGAAATAGGTCCAAGACCTTGCATGTAGACTTGTTCTTTGAATTGGATGGGCTCCAAAATAGCTTGCTCATGAAGGCCTAGACCTTTTCCTTGATAGTTCATTTTCTTGAGCATACAATCCATGATAGGATTTGTGTTATTCTGAAAACATGATGCGAGTCCATTATTAGGTGGAGGATCATGGGTGGCATATACACTTTATTTTTCTTTTGCGAGGAGGCCACCATGGAAGAATGTGAGGGTACCAAGAGGATATGCAAGCGGTGTGGGGGTAGTAGTTTTAGGCGATGATGGGGGATTATGCAAGGGAGATGATGGGATAGAAACATTTGGATGGGTGGTATTAGGAGAGGGATCAAGGGATATGATAGGATCTGGATTTGTGGTAGTGGGCTCATGTGATGGAGATGGAGATGGAGCAGTGGAGACAAGGGGATCATGGGATGGAATGGATGGGGGACTGTGATCTTGAGGTGGACTAGATGGGATGGTTGGATCTTGATTTGGAGAAGGGGATATGTTGGCATGCTTTGGATTAGACTCTTGGCATGACTCATCTTGTGTGGATGATAGGATGACAGAGTGTTGGAGAGACTCTTCAAGTTGGGGAGATGGAAGGATGGAGGATTCGATGTAGTCATCGGAATGGATTTTAGTGGATTGGATTTGGGCATTGTCGATGGGCTTGATGACTCTTGGAGTAGGAGGTGGGTGTTCAATGGATTCAGGAGATGTGATGGTAGGAGATGGGGGCTCAGTGGATTCAGAGGATGTGATGGTTTTGATGGTTTGAGTGGTGCTAGGGGTGGGATCATCAATGATAGGTGTTGGGTGGAGAAGGGTCTCGTCACTAATTACCATGGATGATGGGTTGGGATGGCATGATTCCACAACTTCAAGGTATGGAGTGGGAGATTTCTTATTTTCTATAAGTCCTTGGAGAACTTTTGGAGTGAGAAACTTGAATACTCTAGGTTGAGATGGCGTGGTAGGAGTGGATGAAGGATTAGGGATTGGTAGGAGATTAGGGCTATGGATTGGGGGACTAGGATTAGATGGGGAATGGGATTAGATGCAAGACTAGGAATAGATGGGGGAATAAGATTAGATGAAGGGTTAAGATAGGGGTATTGGAATGGTGAATTAGGACATGAGGATGCAGGTTTTGGATTGTAGTAAGGAGATTGGGATGGTGGATTAGGATGGGAAGATTGAGGTGGCAGATTGAGATAGGTTGGTCCTGGTGTTGGATTAGGATAGGAAGGTGTGAATGTTATATTAGGATAGGTTGGTGTGGATGTTGGATTAGGATAGGAAGGTGTGAATGTAGGATTAGGGTGAGCAGATTGGTATGGAAGATTAGGGTAGTGGGTATATGCGGATGAAGGATTGAGATAGGAGGATGTGGGCAGGGGATTAGGATAGGAGTATTGCGATGGCAGACTAGGATAAGAGGATGATGTAGATGAAGGATATAATGGATATGATGGATATCCCTTGTCAAAGGTAGCATAAGCAACATGATTAGGCATGGATGAAGACATAATGGGATAACTCGAAGGGGTGATTGGATTTTGGAAAGTGGGTGGAGAAAGCTTACTAGCAATGATAGTATCAAGGGGATCTAAGTCATATTCTTCTTGATCAACAAGACTTTCGTTATCGTTGTCAATGTAATTAGGGTTTCCCTTGATCACTATTGATGGAGGATAAGGATTCATGATGGTGAAAGGATAAATAGGATGGATCAAATATTTTGGATCAAAACAGACTAAAGCTCAAAATGGGATTGGATTAAAGCTCAGATTAGGATGATTGGAAGATGATGATAGGATCGATTATCAAAGGATGATTATGACACCGAATCTACCTCAAGATGGAAGTAGATTGATTGGGTCGAAGGTGATTGGATAAGGATGTGATCAGATTGGATTTGATAGGATTGATCAATGATTGATAAGATCGAATGATGGATCAGATAGGATGATGAGAGGAGTTGGAAAACCCTGTTCAAAGATTACCCTAGGTGACTTAGGATACTGATTGATCGGATTAAAGGATGAATGGATGATTGCAGCACCAAATCCACCTTGAGATTGAAGGTGAATTGATTGGGCTGACGATGATGATTAACTTAGGATGGCTAACAATCCTAAGTAGATGTTGATGATGACAATCAATTCAGACACTTAGGTCAATTTGGATAATAACCTAAAACAAAGTTCAAAGGATTTGATGGGAAAAATGATGATTTGATTGGAGAAATGGATGATATAAATGGACAAACGACTACACAAAACGAGAGAAGGAGGTTCAGAATAGATGAAGGATTACTCAAAACGAGTAAACAAATGATCGAGAGGGATAAACAACTACTCAAAATCAGTAAACGACTGCTCACAATGGATGAATGATTCTTGGAATGAGAAGATGAAGGTTTGGAATAAATGAAATATTACTCAGAATGAGTAAATGATTGATTGGGAACGAGAGTTCGAAATGATAGAAGGAGGTTTGAAACGGATGAAAGTTTACTCAGAATGAGTAAATGAATGATCGGAATAGAAAAACAAGATTTTAAAATGATGAAAGAAGGTTTCAAATGGATTAACGTATACTTAGAACGAGTAAACGAATGACCAAGATGACAGAACGAGAGTTCAAAAATGGGGCATGCAATGGATGAATGTTTACTCAGAACGAGTAAATGGATGATTGGAATGACTAACGAGAGTTTTAGACGATAGATGAAGGTTTGAAATAGATGAATGTTTACATAGAACAAGTAAACGAATGATTAAAAAAGAGGGAATGAATGTTTAGAATGGATGGATGAAAGGTTAAAACAAGTAAATGATTGATCGGAATGAATGAACAAATGCTTGGATTAGGAGTTGACTTGTGGAATGGATGAAAGGTTGAATAGGATGAAATTGAAGAAGACAGAGGGATGGATCTTAAGATTTATTTTGATATCCAATGATCTTGACTGCAGATGGACTAAAGCTTAGATTAAGATTGGATTGAAGGATATGATGGAATTGGTTCCACCGATCGGATTTGGGAACTAGATATGTTTATTATCTTTTTTCCAAGTTTTCGTTGCAAAGGGGTTAATTTTCCCTCACAGAGGGGTGAATTTTCCCTTCTGGGGTGACTATGCCCTCATAGAGGGGAAAATTTTCCCTTTTGTAGGGTAGATTCATCTTATTTTAGGGAAGATTCACCCCACTATGGGGCAAATTCACCCCACTTCTTTGTGGAATCTTTAAGTGGGGAAATGGGTTGTTAGAACGAAGAGACGGGCGATTGGAATGGGGTGTTAGATAATCGAATTGAGGAAATAGATGATTGGATTGGGAAAATGAATGATAGGAGTGGATGAACAAGCACTCAGAACTGGTAAATGATTTCTTAGAATGGACGAACGATTAAAATCTCAAAATGAGTAAACGATTGATTACAAAGGATGAACAACTCTCAGAATGAGGAGATGGATGCTTGGAATGGATGAAAGAGTACTCGAAATGAGTAAATGGAGGATAGAAAGGGATGAAAGACTACTTAGTCAAACGAATGTTGGAATGGCTAAGTGAAGGTTTGGAATGGCTAAACGAAGGTTTGGGATAATAAAATGGAGCTTTAGAATGACGAAATGGATGTTTCAGAGGTTTAGAATGACAAAATGGAGGCTTGGAATGATTAGATAAAGGTTTGGAATGATTAGACAATGATTTAGAGGCTAAAAGGAGCTAAACGGGGTGATTTTGGTTGCTTAGGAGGGCAAATTCGACCCTTTGTAGTAACTAGGAGGGCGTAGTCGCCCTTTTGTAGTGAATCAGAGGGCGTAATTGCCCTTCTGTAGTAAATTAGAGGGCATAATTTCCCTTCTGCAGTCACCAGGAGGGCACAGTCGCCCTTCTGCAGTCACCAAGAGGGCGCAGTCGCCCTTCTACAGTAAATTAGAGGGCGTAGTCACCCTTCTGCGGTAAATCAGAGGGTGTAGTCGCCCTTTTACAGTGAACAGGGACTTGGTTTGATGAAAATGACTATGGAAAGGACTTTAAAATGACAATAATAAGGCCAATTTTTCAAAAAGTTTACTGGTTTCTCACAAGAAAAAACTTTCAAGCAAACACAATCCTATGATTAGTGTTAAGGGTATGGCCAATGAGGTCTTAATCTAGGATGCATAAGGTGTCTGGGGAGTCCTCGATATACTCTCGGTACATGAGACACAACCGTGAACACCAACCCATCACAAGTGTGAGTCGGGAACCCCAACGAGATACTAAAGGGCTCAGACCAACTCTTCAAGTCTACCTAGGTATCACCCTAGCTTTGACACTCTGCCAATTACGACGCGATTGGATTGGGCTACAACTTTCGTTCTCCCCCCTCTGTATACCCCGCCAGTACACGTGGTTGGAATCATCCCTTGGGGTGATGAAATACCCAAGCAGGTCCCACTAGAAAGAAAGCACTAATCGTTTCCAACTACTCCCCAAGCTCACACGAAGTGCAAGGGGAAACTAAAAACAAACTAATGCCCCCTTTGGGTAACACAACAAGATAGACATAACAAGCAATGAATATTAATTCCCCTAATTAAACTATGTTCTTAGATTAACGAAAACAACAAGGATAGCTTTAAAAATATGAGTAAATGGATAGCCCTGCAAGCAAATGTTAGTTGTTTTATCCCGCGTTCTTCATCAATTACACAAGAATATGCTGTAAAATATTAGCAAAAACACAAATATACTTGCAAGAAACAATGTTAGGGGGTTAGTATATGAAAACAACAAAAAATGGGAGCAAAAACGAAGCTAAAATGGTCGTTTTACCTTTCAAAATGTGTTGTTTTGGGGCATATTCTCCCCTCTACAGTGTTGAGGAAGAGCGCAGTCA
>VDFB02373365.1:126945341-127160127 GCA_007258455.2 Sequoia sempervirens | reverse complement strand
GTTATTTTACTTTTTTAAAATTAATTATTATTGGAAGAGTTATTTTTATTTATTCAAAGAGTTATTTTATTACATCGAAGGTGTTCCCTATATGAAGTGAACGAATTAATTTTGAAAATCAATGGTTGAAAAGTATAGAGAAGGATGCAAGACTATTGAAATGATCTTAGTCATCAAATTTTCTAAAATATTAAAAAATATAATATATAATTAAAGAAAAAACAACTACATTTTTGTCCAGTCTTAGCTTTAAGTTAAAAAAAGAGGATAAGGATTTTTTTTCTTTTAAACTTTTTACACTTAGATTTTTGGATATATATTTCAAATAATATTAATAATAATAAATCAATAAATTACAAATTGACATTTTATCTTTTGATTAGGTTTCATTTTATTTTTACCAAAAACACTATGCATGAAGAAGGGAGAAGAATGGTACAAGATAGTGGATTGCTATTGTTCCCTGAATGGGACATTGCTTCTGCAATTGTCTTTGATACTATTAGGAAACAAGAGGGATAAATTTTCTCCACATAAGAGGAAGCAGAGATGGCATTGTCAGGATCAGGGTTCAACCCACATTGGGAAGCCCTTGCAATCGAGTCCCTTGCCCCAACTACAAATAAGCCTATGATTGTTGAAGCATCGAAGGATATCAAAGGGAGCTTGATTGTAAAGAGGGTGTCTGAAACCTCTGCCCCTAAATCTACTACATTAGTGGTAGATGTTGCCAAATTTAATGAAGCTATTGTTTGAAGGTTGCAAGACAGACTTAATACATTGTTGAAGGAACACAATGATCTCATGGAATTTTACAACTAGTAGTAGGTATTATTGGCTTAAAAAATATTCCTTCTTGTAAGTATGCAGGAAGAAGGCTCCTCTTCTACAGTTCCCCCTACTCAAGTGATGATTGAAAATAAAGCTTAAAGAAAAGATTCAAATGCTGGAAGAGAACTTGAAGAATGCTCAACAAACTCAAAAAAAGGAGAATGTGCAAATTGCAACGTGCATCATGGAGCACAAACTATCTAAAATCTTAAGAAGGCTAGAAAATACTTGTGTGGCATAGTTGAATTTGAGAGATGTCCTTACCATAATAGGTGGGGATCAAGAGTTGCTCAAATGTATATTTGAAATATGGACTCCTAGATTTACATCTTTGGAAGGTATGTATTATAAGGGATTTGCAAACACATTTGATGCCCCACCTAGTATCCAACTTACTTTTGATATTATCAAGATAGCACAGAATCATAAATGGTATATGGAAAGTATAATTGAAGTTGCACAAGAAAAAATGAACTCTTTCATAAATGTTGACAAAAGGGTTGTACCTCGCCTGTTAGAAGATAATGGGGAGTTGAATACCTAGAGAAATGGAAGGATAGTTTCAATATTGTAATCCCCACACTCCTCCCTCTGATTTGTAAAGATGACAAAGTTAGTTTAAATCAACATAATTCCTATTCAAACAAGATGGTCAATGCAGAACAATTGATGGAATTTTTTTGTAGAGAGGTCAGTGCTTTACTTGATCCCAAGTATTATCAAAATTTGAAGAATGCAGAAAAGCTCTTAGCTCATGATTGGCCTTCTAAGGATATGTTTAAGGCATGGAATGAAAAGTATAATTATTTACCCGGCTTGTGAATGGATCCATGTTTTTATTCCTATGCCTCCTGTCTGAGATTTTGGTTGTCAAAAAGGTCTGGGATGAGGTTATTTTCTTGTTGCTTCCCTTATGTTATAAAAGGGAATCCTGAGCCTCATTCAAATGGTTTTAATTTTTTGATCTTTCATCTCTATAAGCTTGTTTTGAATAGTTTAAGCTATTTGATAGCACAAATAGGAAATGTTTTAATTTTTCTCTGTAATAACAACATATGACTCAAATACTCAATATATTTCTTTAATTTTGAATATCGACCTATCTTTCTCTCCAGTATTGTATTCACTATCTTTTGACTCAAAATAATCAAGGGTTATTTATAAATTGTCATATCACATCATGCATTATGGATGTTGAACTATTAGCTTTTGTTCAAGGAATGGATTAATATTGCTTTCAGTTATTCATCAAAGATTGTGTGAATGCAATAGGAATTTATAAGTAGTGTGATAAGTGTTGTTCTATGCTTGGTTTCTCATAATAAGGCGATGACGTTATAAGAAGCCATGAGTTGGTCTGTTGTAGGAGTATATTTCATTTTTTGAATCTATTGCAGATAAGGAATTGATCAAAATAATTCATAAAGTTTGAAGATTGATGTAGAATCACATATCAAATCAAAAATCAAAATTTTACTTTACTACAAATTTTATGTTTTATGCATAAATCCACGCTAGCAAGGAAACATTAAGCATTGAGTTGAATGATGAATCACTAAGTACATGTAAAACTTATTAGTATGACATAATTAAAATATGAAATTATTAATAATATGTTAATGTATTCAATCTGATTCACAATTTCATGGAATACAATATAAAATATCATTAACTATAGTTTAGAACTTTAGAATATGATTCATGAAGTGCAGTATAAATACCTAAAAATTGCTAATTCACTTCCATTTTCCAAATCAAGTCATCATCCTCACTTTGACGATGAGATTAAGAGTCATCTTGACTCTGAGTCTTATCTTCATTTTCTTCACTTTGCGTACGTCCACTTAACTGCATCTCAAGATCAACATTCATTGTGTCACTGTCATTTGTGTCATTGCCATCGAGGTTTGGAGTGTTGCACAACCCTCTTTTTTCACATATGGACTTCCAAATTGTGAGTACCCTTTCAAAAGGAAAACTTCAGACATTGTACCCAGTTGTAAACACCCTCAAGAAATTTTACAATTTCTTGTCTAGTTTGTTTCTTATATTTGATTTTAAAAACCCCAATGCACTAAAAACTCTCTCATCCTCCGCTAACCCCAATATCATTGTTTGACATAAATTAGCAAGTTTGAAATATTTTGATAATGACTCATGCAATATTTCACTTTACCTAAGGTTGTCCAAACCCTTGTTATTGATCCCACTTCCATGGGATTCTCCATGGACTCAAACTGGTCAATCATACTTACTGCAAAATGCTTAGCTTGTTCTTTAAGCTTAATTATTTATAATTCCTCCTATTTTATGTCCATTGTATTATGTACCTTTTGAAAAGTGTTTGATGTAGTACCCCTCCATTTTGCTTATGATTACTGTTTGCATGTTTTCACACTATTAGACTTTGGTACTTTGGTTTGGATATTTTGATCGCCGACTTTAGAGCGACAGAGGATTCGTTTTGTGATATGATAAACATTGTATGGTGATAATTAATTTCTGACATGCTTTGTATTAGCGTAGATGTTTCCTTCAGATGTTATTGCTATATATATGTTTATGGTAGATTAATTGTTATTTAATTGTCAGTTTGATGTGACGTGTATTAGTGTCAAGAATGGAGTTGCATCACTCACTTGCGAGTGCCCTGTGATTTCTGTGATTTTCTCCGCACGGTATGCTTGTATAATGGATTATATATATATATGTATGTTATTTGTTTGGTTGCAGGATTGTAGGTACATGACACCGACTCCACCTGGTTACTCAGGTCTGAGCGTGTCAAGACTCAACAGAAATGTTGATTGGGAGGTAGTAACATGGTTTATCCTAGTCTAGTCTTAAACCCAGTCACATTATATCGTCAGTTTTAGTTTGGAGTCTTTGGTGGTCTTGTTTGTCCCTGATTGGATTAATTGTTTTGAAAGGAAAATTTTGTCAATTTTAATGATAGTTTGCTATTCTTTAATTTACTGTATATTTAAATTAATTTTAAATGTTAAAAATCAGTTTTACATTTTATTTAATTAATTAATTAGTTTGTTTGGTTAAGTAATTTAATCATTGAGATTAAATTCATTTAATTAAATAAATTAATTAATTGAATTAAAATTGCTTTAATTGTGTGAATAGATTTAAATTTAAAATTAATTGTTATGTGGGTAATGGTATTTTAACTGTTAGATAAATAAATTAAATGAGGAAAAAGGGAAATTTGTATTTTGAAATTTGAAAATTTTAAATTCTTTAAAATGCATGAATTTTTGATAAGGAAGAAAGAAAAGATTTATCCGGGAGGTGGTTAGAAGATATTTTCTTCTCGACATGTGTGGCAGTGGAATTAATTGCTTCTTGTTGAGGATTTTCTCGGATGTTATCTGGGATTTGGGAAAAAGAGAAGATTACTTCTTCACGGGAAATGAAAGAATAGTGTTCTATTAAAAAAAATATTTGTTTGAGTAAATTTGTGAATTTTGCTTTGAGATTTGTTGTATATTTTTGGAAGATCTCTTTGGGTTGGTTTTAGCATCTTTCTGGATTTTGTGTTGTGGAGAAGCTTTGAAGGATTGCACGCAACAGGCAACAAAGTTTCTCTTCTATAGACAGTTTTCAAGCTACAGGAAACAGGTTTTTCACTATTATTTATTTGATTAATCCTTTTGAAAATTTTGTCTGTGAATAAGAATTAGTATTGAGAAGTTTTGTTAAAGTTGTTTAAAAATCGTGTTTGCTTGAGGAAATTGTTTGTGTTTAAATTTTTGTTCTTCTCGGTAATTAATCTGTTGAGAATTTGTTATTTCCTTGTTAAAAGCTTCCTGTAGGAAACAGTTTGAATTAAAATTTGTGAAGGAAATCATTTGTTTGGGGAAATGACAATTGAAACCTCTGGGGATAAATTAGAATTTGATTGGAAATTTTTGTGCGTATTTTCCATTGTAAAACCCTGTTGAAATTTCTCAATTTCCCCATTACAAACCCTATTGAAAATATATGCATTATTTTAGTAATCTTTTATTCAATTAGTTGTGAATTTATATATTCATATATAAATTAGATTGAGGAAATTTTATATTCTAAAAAAAAAAATAGAGAAATCGCCGTACAGGCGGATTTGTGATTTGTATTTTAAAAAAAAAACGGAATAAATGAAATTGCCGTCCGTTTTTATTCTATATAAATTTATTTTTGTTTTATTTTAGAAAATACATATTAAAACAGTGAGAGCCGAAGCACTCTAGGTGGGGCTACCCGCGGCCAACCCCGCAAGGGGACGACAGTGAGGGCCAAGCCCAGCGCTGCCCTCACAGGCAGCGTTCGGCTCAGCCGCCCACGGCCGAGCCCTGTGGGGCAGGCTGCAAAGGCAGCCCTACCCACAGCGCGACCTGTGCAAGGTTAGGGCATAAAGCCTTAACTTCTATTTTTTAAAAAGCCATGCGAATTTTGATTTATATGTTTTAATTTAATATATTTAGCATTAATAATTATAATTTATATAATTATTTAATGTTAAGAAAATTTAGAAAAATATTTATGATAATAAGGGAATATTTAAAAATAGTTTATTGAATATTTAGATATAAATATTTAATAATCAATTTATTATAACAAAGTTATTTGTGCTTAGATTAAACTGTTATTCTTGAGTTTATATAGTTTTCATTATAATATGTGGTTATGAAATTGAGCAAATTATAGATTTGTTTTTTGTATTGAATGGAAGTTGAATTAAATCCTAGAAGATTAATTTTATACCTCAAATTATTGCTTGACTAGATTTAGTAAATCCTAATGTAGATTCCCAATGTTTCGATTTGCTTTAAATTGTGTTTCTTTTATTGGGGAAATAGGGAATGTTTTAGATGTACAAGTCTTCCAGACAAGTTGTATAACGTGGGAGTTGTTATTGTTTAAATAGAATTCTTGTGTTGACTAAGGTTGTGTACATGGTTTTGCATGGCATTTAGACACCTGGATTTATGAACATAGACTTGATGTTCGTTATGAAATGTGTAGAAATATATGTTGAATTCTTGTGCACCTTGTTTACCTTAGTTAGGGAACTTAGATTCCTTATGTTATCTTTAGGGGAGTGGCTCTGTGTGAGGGCCGGCACACAAAGTGGTGCCTGGGTAACTCATGAAGAGTTAGTAAGTCAGTGGAAACTAAAACAAAACATTAGTTAGCTTAAAATATTTAATTAGATTAATATGCCTCGCTTATAGACTCAAGAGCTAGTTCAGTCTTGAGATTAAGTTGACAAGGCCTAGAATGGAAAATCGATATCTTGTTACTTTAAAAGATATTCGATTCCGCAATAGTTTGCATGTGGGGCTGGGTTTCGTAAGAGGTTACCAAGGTAACCCAAGTTGGGGGCCGGAACCTAGGAAGAAACACCAGGGTAACCTATGCAACATTGTGATGACACTCCACCTAAAATAACAGATTACCTTGTGAACTTAGCATATTTGATTATCCTAAATCTGGAAGCAGTGTAACCATCAGTTAAGTATGTACTTGTGTCTAGGGTTTGTAGGTTATGTCTAGGTAACCTTATTACTATCTCCTAGCACGAGGGGTGGACCTATGGGTACCACATGGTTGGGTGGAATGTGCACCTTACTCCGTTGGGTCCCCAATTTATGATCATGGCAACAAGAGCTTCATGGATGGAGAGCTTGTATTTGGATATATATGTACTTCCTTTATTGTATCATTGGAAATCTTGTATTTGAAACATCCATCAATTGTTATAAGGTGAATATTTGAAATATGTAATTGTAATCTATTATTTAATCTACCTCATCTGAAGAATGAGTATTGTAATGTCATTTCAAATGCAATGTAAGAATCTTATTTGTACTTTATACTATCATGAATGGAATTCAAATGTTATGCAATGTTTACTTTTAAGTTTATGTTAATTAAATACATGCAATGCTAAATACTAAAGTCGTCTATGGAATCTCAAGTAGTGTGACATCGTGTAACTTAGAGAATGTATGCAACTAATAAAGTTAATATTAATACTTTAAAAAAAAAATTATTTCACTTTTGTAGACAATTGCAACATTCCTTAGGTTACAAGACGGGGCATTATAGATTGGTATCAGAGCCAAGGTTCTAACACCGAACGCTCTGGGTAATTGTGAGCCCATTAGGTTGACCTAGTACGTAGTGTCGCTATCTGTTAGTCTTGGTTGATTAGTATCTAAGACTTGTTATTGTTTATGTGTAGGACCATGCCTAGGCGACGTGGTAGAGGTCGTGGTAGAGGTCGAGGTGGAGGCCGAGGGCCAATCCCTCAGGTTACTCCCCCTCTGAGCCCTCATCAGAGTGATCAGGCAGAGCAGTTGGATCAGAGGAATGAGGGACAAATTCCTGAACAGTCAGGAGTAGAGGGATCACAGTTGTGCCCTTTACTAGAGGAGGTCCTAGCTCAACTTGGACCTAGACAGGAAGTTGATCAGGAGGTAGTTAGGGAGCGTGATAGATCTCCCAAGAGGATTATTAGTGCTGCAGAGCAGGATGCTATAGTGGCAGGTCATATGAGGGATTTGTTGAGGGCACACCCTCCTACTTTTGATGGTACAGGAGGGGGTTTAGAGGCAAAGACCTAGCTATTGGACTTGGGTAGGTGTTTTGCTATGCACCCATACGGTAGCAATACCCGAGCGAGATGCGCTATCATGCATCTGAGAGGATTCGCCTCTACTTGGTGGCGCTTGGTGGAGCAGAAGCTCCACCTAGATATTTGGTCAGTTTCTTGGGAGATGTTCCTGGAGAGGTTTAGAGCACGGTTCTTATCTGAACATTGGAGGCAACGACGGGCTGACGAGTTTCATTATTTACGTCAGTTGGCTCTATCTGTTGAGCAATATGAATGTAGATTTTATAAACTCAAGAAATATGCAGGAGTTGGAGATGATGAGGCGATGCTAGTACAACATTTTATCAGGGGTTTGAATGCCCGCATTAGTGGTGGAGTCAGAGTCTTTGAGCCAAAGACTATGGAAGTTGCTGTGGATAAGGCTCGTATAGTGGAAGAGAATCTTGTTATGGCGTTAGGTGGTCACACAGGAGTACAGATAGGCAATTCTCCTGTAGCAGGTTTTAGTCCACGGGGTGGTCAGGTACAAACAGGAGGTTCATCTAGGAACCGACAGACACCTGCTAAGGGTGGACAATAGCAACAACGTACTCCTCAAAAGAATAATAATTCACAACCTCAGCAGGGTAACGGTTTTCGGTCTCAACATGGTGGTGGTTGGTTTTAGAATGAGAGAGATTAGAGTGGGCAATGAGTGCAGCGTGATCCTTTTGATCAGCCTACTCATAGTTCTCAGTCTATAGTTAGTGGAGGTGGTTTTCCATAGTCTAGTGTACCTCCAGGTGATAGAGAATTCAGAAGGAGTATAGAATGTTTTACTTGTGGCCAACAGGGTCACATTGCTCGTCAGTGTCATCAGAAGGGCACTTCTGGATTTAGTTAGAGACCGGTGGCTTCATAGTCGACCGTAGGAGATGCAGGCAGGACGCATAGGGTGTTTACCGCGGTGGATAACCACCAGGTTGAGCACCAGGGTGCAGTTGGAGAGGTTCCTAGTGGAGGACTAGCATCATTCTTTGGGAACCATGCACGTCCTTCTACATCGGGAGTTGATCCTCAGGGGTCAAGACGTTGAGTACAGATCCAGAGGGATCCTAATGGCTAGTCTTCTATTTCTTGGGAGGACGTATTCTAGATGTGTGTGTTTTCTGTTTTCTGTTTGTAGGCTTCTAGGAGTAAGCCTGATCCTAGGGGGGAGGATGTAGTACCCCTCCATTTTGCTTATGATTACTGTTTGCATGTTTTCACACTATTAGACTTTGGTACTTTGGTTTGGATATTTTGATCACTGACTTTAGAGCGACAGAGGATTTGTTTTGTGATATGATAAACATTGTATGGTGATAATTAATTTCTGACATGCTTTGTATTAGCGTAGATGTTTCCTTCAGATGTTATTGCTATATATATGTTTATGGTAGATTAACTATTATTTAATTGTCAGTTTGATGTGACATGTATTGGTGTGGAGAACGGAGTTGCATCACTTGCTTGCGAGTTCCCTGTGATTTCCGTGATTTTCTCCGCACGGTGTGTTTGTATAATGGATTATATATATATGTATGTTATTTGTTTGGTTGCAGGATTGCAGGTACATGACATCGACTCCACCTGGTTACTCAGGTCTGAGCGTGTCAAGACTCAACGGAAATGTTGATTGGGAGGTAGTAACATGGTTTATCCTAGTCTAGTCTTAAACCCAGTCATAGTATATCGTCAGTTTTAGTTTGCAGTCTTTGGTGGTCTTGTTTGTCCCTGATTGGATTAATTGTTTTGAAAGGAAAATTTTGTCAATTTAATGATAGTTTGTTATTCTTTAATTTACTGTTTATTTAAATTAATTTTAAATGTTAAAAATAAGTTTTACATTTTATTTAATTAATTAATTAGTTTGTTTGGTTAAGTAATTTAATCATTGAGATTAAATTCATTTAATTAAATAAATTAATTAATTGAATTAAAATTGCTTTAATTGTGTGAATAGATTTAAATTTAAAATTAATTGTTATGTGGGTAATGGTATTTTAATTGTTAGATAAATAAATTAAATGAGGAGAAAGGGAAATTTGTATTTTGAAATTTGAAAATTGTAAATTCTTTAAAATGCATGAATTTTTGATAAGGAAGAAAGAAAAGATTTATCCAGGAGGTGGTTAGAAGATATTTTCTTCTCGACATGTGTGGCAGTGGAATTAATTGCTTCTTGTTGAGGATTTTCTCAGATGTTATCTGGGATTTGGGAAAAAGAGAAGATTACTTCTTCACGGGAAATGAAAGAATAGTGTTCTATTAAAAAAAATATTTGTTTGAGTAAATTTGTGAATTTCGCTTTGGGATTTGCTGTATATTTCTGGAAGATCTCTTTCGGCTGGTTTTAGCATCTTTCTGGATTTTTTGTTCTGGAGAAGCTTTGAAGGATTGCACACAACATGCAGCAAAGTTTCTCTTCTACAGACAGTTTTCAAGCTACAGGAAACAGGTTTTTCACTGTTATTTATTTGATTAATCCTTTTGAAAAGTTTGTTTGTGAATAAGAATTAGTATTGAAAAGTTTTGTTAAAGTTGTTTAAAAATCGTGTTTGCCTGAGGAAATTGTTTGTGTTTAAATTTATGTTCTTCTCGGCAATTAATCTGTTGAGAATTTGTTATTTCCTTATTAAAAGCTTCTTGTAGGAAACAATTTGAATTAAAATTTGTGAAGGAAATCATTTGTTTGGGGAAATGACAATTGAAACCTCTGGGGATAAATTAGAATTTGATTGGAAATTTTTGTGCGTATTTTCCATTGTAAAACCCTGTTGAAATTTCTCAATCTCCCCATTACAAACCCTGTTGAAAATATATGCATTATTTTAGTAATCTTTTATTCAATTAGTTGTGAATTTATATATTCATATATAAATTGGATTGAGGAAATTTTATATTCTAAAAAAAAAATAGAGAAATCGCCGTACAGGCGGATTTGTGATTTGTATTTATAAAAAAAATGGAATAAATGAAATCGCCGTTCGTTTTTATTCTATATAAATTTATTTTTGTTTTATTTTAGAAAATACATATTAAAACAGTGAGAGTTGAAGCGCTCTGGGCGGGGCTACCTGCGGTCGACCCCGCAGGGGGACGGCAGTGAGGGACGAGCCCAGCGCTGCCCTCACAGGCAGCGCTCGGCTCAGCCGCCCATGGCCGAGCCCTGTGGGGCGGGCTACGAAGGAAACCCTACCCATGGCGCGGCCTGCGCAAGGTTAGGGCATAAAGCCCTAACTTCTATTTTTTAAAAATCCATGCAAATTTGATTTATATTTTTAATTTAATATATTTAGCATTAATAATTATAATTTATATAATTATTTAATGTTAAGAAAATTTAGAAAAATATTTATGATAATAAGGGAATATTTAAAAATAGTTTATTGAATATTTAGATATAAATATTTAATAATCAATTTATTATAACAAAGTTATTTGTGCTTAGATTAAACTGTTATTCTTGAGTTTATATAGTTTTCATTATAATATGTGGTTATGAAATTGAGCAAATTATAGATTTGTTTTTTGTATTGAATGGAAGTTGAATTAAATCCTAGAAGATTAATTTTATACCTCAAATTATTGCTTGACTAGATTTAGTAAATCCTAATGTAGATTCCCAATGTTTCGATTTGCTTTAAATTGTGTTTCTTTTATTGGGGAAATAGGGAATGTTTTAGATGTACAAGTCTTCCAGACAAGTTGTATAACGTGGGAGTTGTTATTGTTTAAATAGAATTCTTGTGTTGACTAAGGTTGTGTACATGGTTTTGCATGGCATTTAGACACCTGGATTTATGAACATAGACTTGATGTTCGTTATGAAATGTGTAGAAATATATGTTGAATTCTTGTGCACCTTGTTTACCTTAGTTAGGGAACTTAGATTCCTTATGTTATCTTTAGGGGAGTGGCTCTGTGTGAGGGCCGGCACACAAAGTGGTGCCTGGGTAACTCATGAAGAGTTAGTAAGTCAGTGGAAACTAAAACAAAACATTAGTTAGCTTAAAATCTTTAATTAGATTAATATGCCTCGCTTATAGACTCAAGAGCTAGTTCAGTCTTGAGATTAAGTTGAGAAGGCCTGGAATGGCAAATCGATATCTTGTTACTTTAAAAGATATTCGATTCCGCAATAGTTTGCATGTGGGGCCGGGTTTCGTAAGAGGTTACCAAGGTAACCCAAGTTGGGGGCCGGAACCTAGGAAGAAACACCAGGGTAACCTATGCAACATTGTGATGACACTCCACCTAAAATAACAGATTACCTTGTGAACTTAGCATATTTGATTATCCTAAATCTGGAAGTAGTGTAACCATCAGTTAAGTATGTACTTGTGTCTAGGGTTTGTAGGTTATGTCTAGGTAACCTTATTACTATCTCCTAGGACGGGGGTTGGACCTACGGGTACCACATGGTTCGGTGGAACATGCACCTTACTTCGTTGGGTCCCCAGTTTATGATCATGGCAACAAGAGTTTCATGGATGGAGAGCTCGTATTTGGATATATATGTACTTCCTTTATTGTATCATTGGAAATCTTGTATTTGAAACATCCCTCAATTGTTATGAGGTGAACATTTGAAATATGTAATTGTAATCTATTATTTAATCTACCTCATCTGAAGAATGAGTATTGTAATGCCATTTCAAATGCAATGTAAGAATCTTATTTGTACTTTATACTATCATGAATGGAATTCAAATGTTATGCAATGTTTACTTTTAAGTTTATGTTAATTAAATACATGCAATGCTAAATACTAAAGTCATCTATGGAATCTCAAGTAGTGTGACGTCGCGTAACTTAGAGAATGTATGCAACTAATAAAGTTAATATTAATACTTTAAAAAAAAAATTATTTCACTTTCGTAGACAATTGCAACATTCCTTAGGTTACAAGACGGGGCATTACAATTTGGCCAAGGTAATTACTTTTTTATGAAAAAAGTCTGGGCTCACTCAGTTACCTCAAGTCCAAAATTGAGGATACACAATAGGCATGGCTTCAAGTATTTCTTCTTGAGGGAATCATTCATAAATCTCTGAGGAAAGACATTTTGCAATATCCTTTAAACTGACACTAACATATTTAACAATGTCATTAAAAGCTTCCTTTGTAATAGGTACTTCTCTGGTAGAGCGCCTGACCATCGTACAATAGTGCATTGATATCTCAAATCCATGTACAAAGACACGTAATTGTCTGCTTGCATTAAATTGTAAATAATTTTTAGGATTATTCAAATCTGTAATTAATTGCCATCTTACAAAATATCGACCTTGAAATGGTAAATCTATTAGCTCTAGATATAGATTATCGACTTGGTCATGCATACCATTCTACATAGTTTAGTATATTCATAGATATACATAGTTCTATCTTGGGCTTTCTTGACAAGATTGTTCATTTCATCCAACATGGGAAGAAGACCAACTAAAGTCAAGAGTGTCTATATCGCTTAACCTATGTAAGAGGTCAAGAGCTTTGTCTATTATGTTGTGATGTTCATACATTACTCCAATCAAGGATCAATATTCTGAAAAAACTCATTGCGCTAGTCCATGCAAGGAGATCCATCTAGTATCAACATCCTTAAGAAGCTTGTTTCCTCTTGTTATTCCCTCAACAAAATTTTGAAATTCCATAAATTGTTTGGGACTTCGAAAAAAGTATGCGTATAGTTCGCGGACTAGATTTTCAACTTTTGATATTGTAGGAAACTTGCTTATGATTCTAAATGCTAAATTCATTATTTAGGCCATCCAGTGAATTCCAATAATGTATGGTGAACGAGTAGTTAGTAACTTTACGCAAAGACCACTCCTGCGACCTTGCATTACTGTAGCTCCATTAGCCCCTACACACACCAACTTTTTGCCAATTGTCAAGTCATCCATACCTCCAATTTCATTCAAAGATTTCTTATTTAGTTCAAATAGATTTTGTGATGTTGAAGTGTCCTTCATTTTATGAACACAGAGAAGATGAGGTTGGTGGACATGTTGGTGTATATTATACACATGCATACATACCCAAGAAGTATTATCTACCGCAGTAACTTCATCTAAAGATAATGCAATGAAGTTTGATTCTTTTATTTTCTCATGTAAATTTTGTTTTTCCACCTCAACAAGACAACTTTCCCATTCCCAGCCAACGTTTATTGACCAATGTGTGCTAGGAAAGTGAGGAACACCCAAGAAAAGATAATAAGTTATTATATTGTGGGTAGTCTGTCAAGGATGCCCTCTGGACAAAATATGAAAAATAACACTCCTTTGAACATTTTTTGCTAGTTGTGTTGTTACCATTACCTTTCCAAATTGAGCTTCAATTAATCCTCCACATGCAACAAGCTTCACCATTCTTTGCATATGCTCATCATATTCCAGGGCATACTTAACATGAAGACATTTTTCCTTTGATTTCCATCTTACTACTGATTTTTCCTTTCCATATATGATTTATTTTTCATAAACTTTATCGATATGATTTTCTATAGTGTAAAGCTTTAGCTGCAACTTCTTGTCTCTTTTACATTTCCAACTACAAATCTTACACTTGCATTCTATTGGAGGTTCACCTTTGTTTGCATTCTCCACTAGTTTAATGAATGGGTGCTTTGACACCCAATCAATCTAAAAATTCCTTTTCATTTCCCATTCACGCACCATTTTGGATTTGGATTTTCTTTTCTTGCTACCAACATCATCTATGATGCCAAAATTTTCATCCAATTCAATTATCTCATTCTAGCTAACCAGGGTATCCCTTGGAACATCTTCTACGACAATGCTATCCTCATCTTACTTAATTAACTCAATCCAACCTTCCAATGAGGTATTGTCAATGCCTTCTTCGTTAATATTTGGTGCAAGAGTTGATGATGTAGCTCCATCTTGATCTGATGGATCATAAACATTGCCAATTCGAAAGTAAGACTTTATGGTAACTATTTTTTTGGTATTTTGATGGCCTCCCAGTCCCTTCACCACCTTGAGGAGTCTTACCCTTGTTGCACTTGTTGCTTGACATATTGATCTCTCACTTTGAATAAAAGCTGGAAAAAATGTCTTGGTTTAAGGACATAGAATATAGATGGACCATTCCCTACTCAATATCATCTTTAAGATTGAAGCAAGAATGAAAAAAAGCTAAAAAATTCTCATAACACTATGAATAAATGATCACTTACCTTTATGTTTTCACTGACTTGCTATTCGTTAATGCAGGAATGCCTATGTTGTAATTTTGTAATTTGCCTACGATCAAGGTTCAAAGTCCAACTTTTGAATTGAGAGCTCAAAAGTTTAGAACTGAACAAAATATGTATGAATAAATCAAAGTTTCAATTGTACTTATATCAATCCATATTTGGTGAATTCCGCAAAATTTTTAAATGGTATAGTAAAAATTTGGCTAATCTTGCATGATTATACAACAATACATTTAAGTGTTGGGCGAATCAAACCTTGATGGAACACATACCTTATAATTTTCAAGGCAATTATGGCCCTACGATTAACATGGAGGTGTCATGGTAATTTGTGAAATGTGTCCTTAAACGTAATTATTTTTTAATGTTATTGGTGAAATGGGTCTTAATAAGCAATTATTTGTAAATTTTAATTAGTGAAATGGGTCCTCACATGCAACTTCAACATTTAATGATGTTGGCAAAATGTGTCCTAATACACAATGTTGTTTTGATAATATTGGCGAATATGTGTGTAATTTAATACATGCTTCCAAGATTCTAGGAAAAAATATTAATCAGTCCATTTGAAATGTGTAGTTTGTTATGGCGAGAATATTACTTACATATATGCCTCAAAAAATAAATTGATGGTGAATGGAAATGTATTGGACTAATAATTCATAAAATTTGAGCGATTTGGCCACCTTGTTGGTTGCGACTTATTTGCCAATTTCAACTTGGTTGATATGTACTATTCACCAATTGATGAAGATTCGCCACTAAAACATCCATGTTTCCCTTTCTCTACCCCTCGATATATATCACTTCCTATCTCTATCTTTATATTTCTATCTCTCCCTCTCTCATTCTCTCCCTATCTCTCCCAATCTATATATTTATCTCTTCCATATCTATCTATCCCTTTTTCCTCTCTCTCTCTCTCTCTCTCTCTCTCTCTCTCTCTCTCTCTCTCTCTCTCTCTCTCTCTCTCTCTCTCTCTCTCTCTCTCCATATCCCTATCTCCATCTCCATCTCCATTTCCATCTCCATCTCTATCTCTAACTTCCTCTCTATCTCTATCTCCTTATCTCTCTTTCCCTCTCTATCACCCCCCTCTATCTCTCCATATTTCTATCCCCATATCTCCCTCTCTCTCCCTCTCTCCCTATTGCAAACATGACATGAGTGTATTGCTAATGGATCCTTATTATCTTCTTGATTTAGAGGTTTTATTTTAGTTGTGTTTTTATCCTTGTAAGTAGATGCATAGTTGATTTGAAGCTATCACTTCTTCATTGATACCTTTGTTGCACAAACAACATCATTTTTTAAATGGCCTACCAATTGACCTCATGTATACTACACAAATGTATGTAAAAAAATAGACCAAAAAATTCCCTAATTGACCTTCCACACTTCTTTGATGTACCCATTGCACACCAAAGTGTGATTGCTAGTTTACTTGAGATATTTTAAATTGTTTTAATTTAAGAGTTGTTTTATTTACATTATTTATTTTATTTTTATTTGAAGAGATATTTTATAATTTTAGTTTTTAAAAATATATGTGCATTGTGTTTTGGTTTATATATAGAGAGTAATTATATGAGAATGTTTGTCGACCTTAATTAAGAGTTAATATTTTATTTTATTTATAATTTATTTAATTATTTTTCAAATTTTTAGTTGTTTATATATTGTAATTTGAGTACTATTTAATATATACTAAAAGAATATATTAATAGTTTGCAAGAGTTTTTATTTTTTATATTTGTAAAGGAATAAATATATTTTTCTAGATAAAAATCATTTTATGGTAATTAATTAAATAGCATAGATAAATAAGTTTGATTTAGAGTAATGAATTGGAATTGATAAATATTAAATTTAATGAAGAAAATGAAATAAAATAAATGTTATACTTATCAAAATATAATCATATAGAAGTATTATGAGTTAGAAGTTTATTCACCAAATGTTCTAGAATTTTAGGGTTGACTCTAACATAAATCCCAAAATTTGTATATTTTGTTCCTATATAGATCACTTACGTGAGCATGAAATTGATCTTTGTGAGTGCAGATTAAAACCTACACATGAACCTAATCTAAAACTCATGGATATGATATAGTAAATATACATTGTTAGAATTATCTCACCTTGATATCACTATCTAAAAATGCATAAGGACAAGTCATGTTTAATAACACCTTTGGGAATCTATTAGATTACAAATATCAAGTTCTTGGTCCCCTCTATTAGACCAACTTTACAACTCTGAGTGAAATGATCCACATCTGCAAGCAAGCATGTAGTGGTCCAAGATGATGTGTTATGATATGAATTTTCTACTAAATTATTTTTTTATTCTCTAAAATATCAGTCCAGATGTGCTGAATACAAATTTTCTAAGATGTTAATAATCTCCAACACCATAGTCCTTGAAATTTTTCAAATGAGTGAACGAATGTTGCAAACACAACAACCAAGCAACAATTAGCATAATATGTGCTAAGCCACTTTATAATGGCTAGTGAAGTGGTTGGCAAGGAAAAAATTCTACATTTTACATTTTAAAAGTTATGGGATCATATGCACAACTATAAAAATGTCCCAAGTTAATTCTACACCTACAAATCTAATCTAGGGTGATGCTATCAAAGGGGGACCATAACATAAAGCAAAAGAGTATGGATATGTAATTTTGATCATTACATTTTACCATACTTTGATGTGTATGTGAACTACTAGATAGATGCATGTCAAATTAAAACAAGCAATCAACATGTAAATTAAATATTTTTAAACACTCAAAGGACATTAGATATGTGTAGAGTAATGATCATTCTCCAATTATTCTCCCAACCAGTGGCTCATAAACCTATAAAATAAAAATATCACGTAATTTAAAATAAGCATAAACTACAATTTTTTTGAAAGTAAATATCCTTGAAAGTAGTAAAAGTAGAAAAGAGAAGTGTAAGGGATTTTTCTACTACAAAAAATGATAAAAGCTCCAATTATATGGAAAAGAATTTAACTAAGTGGATAAGATGCAAAAATACTATAATGAACATGGAAGAAAGATTTGAGTGTATGGATAGTTTGATGAATACTTCCCTCAAGGTGGGAATGTGTATGACCTTGTTAATATACAACACAACTCACAAAGAAATATTAGTGATATATATTGTCTCCACCCCCACCTTTAATAATTCCATATAGTGAGCAAGAATAAGAAGATTTGTAAAAACAAAGCAAAATATTTCCTTAGTTGACCATTGATCTATGTGATCACCATAGTATTGTACTTGTGCAACCATAAATTCCTTGATTAGGAGCCACTATACAAGTAGCCAAATCATATTTTGCATAGATCGACACTATGTTTGTACAAAGTATACATGCTAGTGATTTCTATTTATTTGACTATCTTCTTTACAAGTGTAGACGTATTTGAATGCTCATAGGTAATGCCACAACAATAACTAATTTGGGAATTGCATTATGCTAAGATGGAAAGAAATTCTAGTGTTACTGTTTAATGGAGAAAATTATGGTTTACCACTATGAATAAACAAGATGATAAACCATTAATGTTTTCTCCTATTAAAACACTCAATTATGAGGGCTAAAATTCCTAAATAACAATCAAAAATCAATCCTAACTGTTATATCAACTATGAGGGAAGTTTTTAGAGCTCAAAGTGATGTGTACCTTGCTGTAAGAAGGCTATATTTAGGGCACAAAGGACTCATTCGCCTTTAGTGGAGAATGGGTCCCTATTAGGGTTTCTGAAACTAAGATCTAGGTTATGTTCCTTGATTCTTGCACTCTTAGATCCTCGGTTGTCAACTCCTCAAAACTTGTAACAAATTTTGTAGCCTTCTTTCATGTTCTTGCTCTATGGATGACAATTTTGCAACTTGACAACTTTGACAATTTTGCTTCAATCTTCTTCTCCACTTGATCTTCAACCTGTAAATATACAAACACACATTCAAGAGAAGAAAAAATTGTTGATTGTTAGTGAATAGGAATTTTTCTTGGTCAAACCCGTTGTAGGTAATTAAACCAAATGATGAAATAATGAAATTGAAGCATGAAACATGAAACTTGATGTGATGATACCTTGGAAGTTGTCTTGGAGTATAAATCTGCAAACTAACATGAAGTGGCCATGAAGAATATAGATCTTGATCTTCAAATATGATGTGAAACAATGCTTGCAAGATGGATCTTCAATGCCACCTCAACTACCTTAGCTCAACAACATGTATGCATGCACTAAGCCTTTGACATGATGAAATGATCTTGAATTGTTGTGATAAGCTCTTGATAATCTGCCTTTGAATGTCTTTAGAATGCTCTTGTGATGTTCTAACACTTGAAAAATTGAATGCTTAGGCCTCTTGTAAACTTTCTAGGAGAAACAATGTGAATTAATCCCATATTTATACTAAATCTAGAGATTAACCCCAAATTCAAATAATTCAAGCTGACCTCAGATCTAGGATTAAAAATCATTAAAATCCTGCCAGAATTAAATTAAAAAAGGGGGGTCCTATTAAGGGAGGACCCATTTGCCACCTAGGGCAAATGGGTCCTAGCATAACTTCCTAGGACCATACCTCAGGGGGTTGAAAGTACATCAAAAACCCATTTCAAAAATGCATAGAAAGGGGTTTCCTATTTGGAGAGGACCCATTCGCCCTTAGTGGCGAATGGGTCCTAGCACCATTTTCTAGGACCTTGAATTTTCCAAATTAAATGTTATGCAATTTTATTTATGGGTGTCGAGATGGATCTCTTAGAAAATGCAATTAAGAGGGCTTGAATTTGAATTAAAGGGGCCCATTAGGCTCAATTTTATTAATAAAACCCTAGATAAGTGTGAAAGTGTGTTACAACACTTTACAACACCTTAAATAAGGTACAATTTAAGTACATTTAGTTAAAAAGGGCCCTAGATTAATGTGAATGTGTACAACACATTACAACACTAAACCAAGGCACTATTAAGTTAATGATATATCAATTATTCCAAATTAAGTGAGGAAAAAGAGCTACTTTTTCTGTCACTACATTTTCCCCCACTTTAGTAAGAGTTTTCCCCCATGACAAACTCACACTAAAGTAGACATTCAAGACACTTTAGTATGCAACAATAACAAAGATACATAATCATACCCTATCAAAGGCCAAGAAATATAAAGTAAAACAAAGGATCAAGCACAACTATTCCAACGCGATGTGGAACGGGGTTGTTTGTCCATAACATACACTACTCACTCTAGGGTAGTGGAACCTCAGTCTGTCCACTAGGTGAGTTGTCCTGATTATTTATGCTCACTTTGGGGTAGTGGAACCTGAGTCTAGCCACTGGGTGAGTTATCCCAATGAGGTGGTTTAGTGAGAAATTCATGCTAGTGTGTCGACTTCTCACCGTACAATGAGAAAGTCATGCTAGTGTGTCAGCTTCTCATCATACTAATCATACTAAAGCTATCCTCCTGATAACTTTAATAAGGCACCACAATGTAATTCTTTTTGTAAATTCTTTTGAATGTCATGTCTATAAGTTTTTGTTAAAGGGGATTTTTCTTTGTTCACGTAAGGTCTTCTTCTTAGGGAACATCGTGCCTAATGTCTCCAAGAGAGGAAAAGTCAAGAATATCAAATCGCCACTTATGGGATGCCTCTCATTTTGTACCATGCCACGAAGGGAGATTGTATTCTTAGAAATATTTCACTCTTGGAGGACATCAAACCAAATGACACCACCAAGAAAAGGACATGTCACAAGAAAAAAGAAAATCATCCCATGAAATATGTTGAAAGATGTCATCAGTGTATGCCCCCACTTTAAAGTGGTTGCTACACCATTATTGTGATCAATTGCTTAAAGTAGCCAATTTTTTCCCTAAGACATGAGCTTTCCTTGGAAAACCCTATGCCAAGTCATTTGTTAAATTCAAAATAAATTTGCGTCATGAAATAGGAAGGGTTGCCCCCAAAAATATATAAAGGATCTATGGATTCAGGGTTAGTATGTCTATGCTACATTGTTGTTTTAGAGCTCAGAAACGTCATCATTCCCTAAATACTCATAGAATTGGAAGAATGACACAAAGAGAGTGAAAACAAAGAAAAAACCTTTCAGGTCAACATGGAAGAGACCTGGATATCTCAATGCCTTGCATCATCTCCAAAAGGAAAACAAAAGACAAATGAAAAAGGATAAAAGAAAAGCTTTTGGGTCAACATGGAAGAGACCTAAATGTCCTGACGCCTTGCATCATCCCCAAAAGGAAAACACAAGATAAATGAAAAATTATTACGACATAGAGAAGAATGTAGGTACATATAGAGGAATGCACAAAAGAGAGAGATACATCAAATAGAGCATTACGGGGGATCACATTACGCACATGCAATCACATAAAGAAACATGAAAAAGTGAAAGACTAGTAAGGAACATGCGAGTCAACATAAAGCAAGTCATCTGCATCCCAATCTCGGTCGGTAAAAATGGAAGGTGGACAACTAGCCAAAGGAACAACAATAAATGCATTACTAGGACAAGACTATCTAATTCTTGGCCCCACTTAATGCAAGACAAGAGTTAGCCGAGATAGGTGATGAGAAAGAGCTCCTTGCATCAAAGAAAATGTATAACATATAATAGTGAGAATGTTTAATACTCTACAATTATTACATGGCAAGGAGCGGAATGCATGCCTAAAGGGATTATTTCTATGATATCAAGCTTTTTAAATATTTGTTGTAAAGCACAACACTCATCGGTACTATGTCCAATAACCCAATGATATCGACAGTGTGTACTCTTAGGATTTGGTTTTTGATCTTCTCTTATGGGTGGTAATGTAATCAATCCTCTGTGTAGAAGTATCTATAAATTCCTTTCAATTACAGTTGGTGGATAAGGGAATTGTAATTTCTTTAGTTTGTAAGGCCTTCACTACTTGCTAGACTCACCAATTTCTCTAGGTGGATATAGAGTGGGAGGACCTGAAATGACACTATCTTCTTTATCATCATTATGATGGATTGGTTGTTCTTTAGGAAGGAGGACACTTATGTCGAGAGGAGGATCTAAGACAATCCTACCATTGTTACGAGGAATGTTTTGCTCTTTAGGGAGGAGGACACTTATGTTAGGGGGAGGATCTTGATATATTATTTCTTTGGTATCTTCAATTGGTATTTGCTCTAGGAGTTGATGAATTTCATGTTCACTTTTTGTATCACATCCTTGTTTGCTTAAGATCGTGAATCATTTTCCATACGTCTCTTCAAGGTTAATTGATGTGTTGGTTACTTTGTTAACATAGGATGGTTGGATTTTTGCTTCACGAAAGGAACTAGGTTCACCTATTGTAGGGAACTTAGGGTTAGCTTGTGACTCAATTTTAGGGTGTAAAAGACCAAACATCTCAAGTTGTGGTGGTTGTTTCATAGAAGTATAAAAGGATTCATTAGACTCAAGGTTGTTAAGGCAATCATTTATGAATTCATTCATATTGGCATCATCTTCTCCAATTATTTCAACATCACAATGAGGACATGCATTAGGAGTTGTGTGAGCATGAGTGAGTTCAATTTCATTAGGGTTATTGTCAAAAACACAACTTGAAACATCAACCAAAGAGAACAAGGACTTCCACACATTGCTAAAACACTTGTCCATTTTTAGATTTTCAGACTTATAGCAAGGTAATTTACTAATTACAATATGCAATAAACTGAAAATGCAATGTTTGAATGCAATTTTAAATTTTTCACAATGCACTAAAATTAAGCAAATTAAGCTAGATGCAATGAATTTGATGAAACAACTCAGAAAACTGAAATAGGAAAGTAATAGTAGAAAACATAAGCCTAAAACTAATATTTCAATTTCCAAAAAATACAAATCAGGATCTAACAGGGACTCATTCGCCAGTAAGGGTGAATGGGTCTTGGTTAGGTATTTTTGGAATGTTTATGTTGATTTTTGAGTGATTTTGAATGCTTTTTAGATGCTAGAAGGTTTAGGTCAAGCCTGATCAGGGACTCATTCACCATTAAAGGTGAATGGGTCCTTGATTAGGGGTTTTTAACTATTTTTTAATGATTTTCAAGATTTTTGTAATGTCTTTCAATTCCAGGTCTGAGACAGTAACTCCTAGTTTCATATTTTTAGAAATGCAATGTGAAAATGCAATAAAATGATGAATGAAAATATCTAATTTGAAATGCAATGTTGTTTTTATTTTCAAATGAAAATTTATGAGATCTAAATGATATGCAAGATGACTGATTTGTTTTTGTATTTTTCAGATTTAGAGAAATGCAAAACAATGCAATTCTAAACCCTAAATGAAATGCAAGTTTGAATGCCAAGCAAAAAACCCTAAATGAGATCTAATTCAATGCAAATGAGATGCAAATGAATGCAAGATCTAACCTAGGATGCAATGAAAGACTTCAAAATCAGAAAATTGCAATATTCAATGAGTCGGGTTCATCAAAATGTTTAATAGAAAAATAGGGCTTGCATCAAAGTGAATTTATCAAAATGATGAACCACTAATATTTCCTATGAAACATGCAATTATATGTGTGATATGATGCAAATAACAATTAGAAACCAATCCTAACTATTATAGCGACTATGAGGGAAGTTTTTAGAGCACAAAGTGATGCGTACCTTGCTGCAAGAAGGTTGTTTTCAGGGCACAAAGGACTCATTCGCCTTTAGTGGCGAATGGGTCCTTGTTAGGGTTTTTGAAACTGAGATCTGGGTTTTGTTCCTTGATTCCTGCACTCTCAAATCCTCAATTTTTAGATCCCGAAAACCTGTAACAAATTATGTAGCCTTCTTTTCGTGTTCTTTCTCTATGGATGTCAATTTTGCAACTTGACAACTTTGACAATTTTGCTTCAATCTTCTTCTCCACTTGATCTTCAACCTATAAATTTGCAAACACACATTCAAGAGAAGAATTTTTTTTTTATTGTTAGTGAATAGGGGTTTGAATTGGTCAAACCCCTTATAGGTATGATACCTTGGAAGTTGCCTTGGAGTATAAATTTGCAAACTAACATGAAGTGGCCATGAAGAATATAGATCTTGATCTCAAATATGATGTGAAACAATGCTTGCAAGATGGATCTCCAATGCTACCTCAACTATCTTAGCTCAGCAACATGTATGAATGCACTATGCCTTTGACATGATGAAATGATCTTGAATTGTTGCGATAAGCTCTTGATAATATGCCTTTGAATGTCTTTAGAATGCTCTTGTGATGTTCTAATGCTTGAAAAAATGAATGCTTAGGCCTCTTGTAAACTTTCTAGGAGAAACAATGTGAATTAACCCCATATTTCTACTAAATCTAGACATAACCCCAAAATCCAAATAATTCAAGTTGACCTCAAATCTAGCATTGATAATCATTAAAATCTTGCTAGAATTAAATTAAAAAAGGGGGGTCCTATTAAGGGAGGACCCATTCGCCCCCTAGGGCGAATGGGTTCTAGCACAACTTCCTAGGACCATGCCTCAAGGGGTTGAAAGTACATCAAAAACCCATTTCAAAAATGCATAGAAAGGGGTATCCTATTTGGAGAGCACCCATTCGCCCTTAGTGGTGAATGAGTCCTAGCACCATTTTCTAGGACCTTGAATTTTCCAAATTAAATGTTATGCAATTTTATTTATGGGTTTTGGGATGGATCTCTCAGAAAATGCAATTAAGAAGGTTTGAATTTAAATTAAAGGGGCCCATTAGGCTCAATTAATTAATAAAACCCTAGATAAGTGTGAAAGTGTGTTACAACACTTTACAACAC
The DNA here is from genome assembly GCA_007258455.2 of Sequoia sempervirens. Lineage (NCBI taxonomy): Eukaryota > Viridiplantae > Streptophyta > Pinopsida > Cupressales > Cupressaceae > Sequoia > Sequoia sempervirens. The sequence continues at coordinate 127,135,592 of VDFB02373365.1, read as the reverse complement.
CTTAAATAAGGTACAATTTAAGTACATTTAGTTAAAAAGGGCCCTAGATTAATGTGAACGTGTACAACACATTACAACACTAAACCAAAGCACTATTAAGTTAATGATATATCAATTATTCCAAATTAAGTGAGGAAAAAGAGTTACTTTTTCTCTCACTACAGTTACCAAAATCCTAGCAATCTTGCAATAGAAATGTAACTAGCCTTACATGTACATAGCCATTGAGTGCCAAATTAAGTCCTAGGGTAAAAGTACAAACTCATGTTAGACTTTATAAAGGAAATGGCTGATGCAAATATAAATTTTCAACTTTGACTACATAAAAGTGGCCTTTTATGTTTTAAATTTCAAAATGATGTAAACTAATGAAATGTAGAACTCTTGATGAATTTTATGTGTAATGTTTATTTTTTTTGAAAAATGGTTTGATATTTTTTTATAAATTTTGAGAGTATGAAATTCTAAAAATTTCAAAAAAAAAATTAGGTCAATGGGACATCACATAAAAAAAGGAAATAACTTTTTTCCTTGATTTTTTCCCCAAATATGTAAGTTCAATATCTTTTTGATAAATTTTTTTTTGTAATAACATTTTAAAGTCAAACTTCACCAAAACATCATAATTTTCATGGGATGTCAACTTTTATCTATTTTTTTAATGTTAAAAAAAACAAATTATACCCTTTTGTAGAGGATTCTCTCCTCTAGTGCACCATATATTTTTATTTTTATTTTTAAATGTTTTAAATTTTTTTTAAATTTCTAACCAATCTCATGTTTTATTATAAAAACCTACTTACAATAATTTTTTAAAAAAACGTAATAAAACTATCAAAATATCATTTTATTGAATTTATCCCAAAAGAGGGGTTAAGTTGTCACATAAGTAGCCACATAGATAATTTTAATTGAAAGGGTGTCAACTGAAACTTTACACATAAATCAACTGCGATTCATATTTTTAAAGGGAAAAAAGTTATTTTATAATTTTGAGTGAAAGGGTTTCGCTTGAAACTGTATATGTCACCTATATGCCACATGGTTTTGGGAAAAATTATTTCACATGAAACTGTTTAGGGAGAAATTTCTTTGCTAGAAACCATTTTTTTGGATTAAAGTGTGACACAAATCTATGCTTTAAAACCCCTTACATACCTTGTCACAACACTAAGAGTGTAAGGAAGATGTTGGGACTTTAAACTCCTTTGATGGGCTTTAAAGTTCTTTATAGTTCTAGAAGACACAATATTTTTTAAACATGTCTCAGGTTCCAACTAATGGTACCACTTAACATATAATGCACCATGAACCTTGGAGACACATACATAAAATAGGAAATTGATAAAGAACAACACTCTCTACAACATATTCTAGATATCTAATAGCAAGTGCAAGAGATTATTTTGTGCTAGCAATGTAAATACAAAGTGTGCACGATGTCACCCATCATACACCACATACCTTTTAGTTAGGCATTTTTTTGGCTACATATTTAAGAATAATGTATTGAGGGTTTGACCTATAAGATCAAGCCACTACACTATGGTCCTTGCACCATTTTTCATGCAACTAGAGAACAAAATTTCAACCTTGATCTTTCGTGATACTTGGTCTTACACCTAGTATTCAACATGAAATCATTGAAACCATACTTTCCTCCACTTCTAAAACTTGGTTACTCTTAACATCCTACAAACTTGGATCTTGGTCATGTTCATCCAACTATAAAGAATGAGATAATTGACACCATGATGACTCATACTCACATGTGAGTGAACATCAACTATTCTACATAATTAATAATGAGCAATATGTAAATCAAGCTAAATAATACACCTTTCATGAATTGAGTGTGTAGTTTCCTCAACTCACTGTTGGTGTAATGGAATCATCACTCCTTAGATGGGTATGAATGATCTAAGAATAGCCTCATGCATCTTATAAAATAACATCTTTTACGAAATAATTTACTTGTATATCCACATACAATATTATCCTTATGTAATTACATATAATTCTTGTGCACCACCATAAAATATTATTCACATGCATCTTGTGGCCTTGCACATGGATGCACACATTTTGGTGTCTAGTTAGATTGGATACATGTGTTGAACATGTAGCATCCACATCCACATGTTATAATTCTATATGTGTATGTCACCCTCTAGCCCTTGCGTTGTAGTACACAAGAAACCAACTGGCGCCATACACATTTGACACATCACAACATCCATGCATGTCCCTATAATAAAACTTGATCTATATGAGTTTAATATATATTATCACCCTATTAACATGGTTACTACACTATACATGCATGCCACTTGTGAACATATTTGTAAAGCCTATTTGGTGATGTACTTGTATAAATAATTGTATTGTATGAAGCACAAGAAGAGAAGAGCCAACCGATATTTATGTTGCATATTTTTATTGTACATGTATTCTCTTACTTTAATGTAATAATCACATTTCCTTTTGTGTCTTCAAATGTGGATTTGGAATTTAACCTCGAGGTACAATTTACATATTTGGTGAACTTATGAATCACCATTTGAAGCTAACTTGTTCGTTCACCCTTTGACCCACCTAGGAATTAGCTCATAACATGTGTGGGATAAATAATTTTATTCTAATAAATAACATATGAGGTGACACACATAGAAAATGCACCCAATCTAATACTGAATAATACCTAATACATATATCAAAAAGTGATTTTTGAACACCTAGGATGGTGTGCTTTAATATAAATATTGGTAGATTCCTTTGGCTCTCCAAAATACTAAACTCTAAACATGCTCAATAAGAATTCCCTAGGACATCATTGATGATCTCCAAAAATATAGTTCTTGATGATTTTCAAATGAGTGTCTTGAATTACAACCACCAAGCACACAAATCAACATAAAATGCACTAAGTTGGCCCAAAATAGCTAATGAAGTGGTTGATAATGCAAAATTTTTGAATTTTAAATTTTAAAAGTTGAAGGATTAGATCTCCAATAACATAATGACCTAGGTCAAGCTTTCACCCATAGATCTAATCTAGGGTGATGAATGAGAAGTCTTGAGATAGCATCAATTTTTAGGGATTAGTGATAAAAAGGATCAAGATGTGTGATGCATCAGTTGAAAATTTACACAAAAATATTCCACTTGTAAGTTAATTTTTTCTTTAAGGACACTCTAATCAAAGAAATTCCAAAACTTACAGGAAAATTGCAAGGTATACAATTTTCACCATTACAATATTTTATGAATAATGGCTCATAAGACCCTATCTCTCATGAAATTATATTAGTATTAGTTCACATCAACCCATCTCTCATGAATTTCTATTAGTAGTAGTTCACATCAACCCAACTCTCATGATCATGAACAATCCACTTAATACTCATGATCATTAATGACCCACTCAAAACTCATTGCATTTAGGTGATGCTCATACTTTAGTAAAACACCAAGAACTCTAGAATGCCATCCATCTTGGCATTACTTTGGCTCAAGCATGCCTAACTATTAATTTTCATCGACAATCAAGTATAGTTAACCATTTCCCCCAACAATCAAGCCCATTTCCCCTTTCAATCAAACTCATTTAGTTGGTTATCCTAATAATCAAGGTAAAATTTTAAATAACTAGCATGTTGTTTATTATTGAGGCATCTAAAGCCCCAAATTTAATAAATGTGTTTGTTATTTACTTTGGAGCCATAAATAAGCTCACTTAACAAGTTTTCCTCACTATTAGATCTACTTAGTTGATTAAGTGTGTTTGAGTCAAGTAGTAGCATTGGGATGAGTGATATCATCAAAAGTTTCCTTATAAGAATCACTTAGGTGCAATGAGTGTTAAAGTTAACCATTCATGGTCATAAATATAGGTTCTTCTAAACCACTACTCATAGAATATAAATAAAAAGTTAACTTGAAACTATACACTTGGATCACGATAAATCATCACATAATTTTATATTCTTAAAATTTTTAAACTTGATCATAATTATACAAACCAATATAATATAATAAGGATGAAAATTGTATAATGTGTGTACTTTCCCCTTGGTTTTGGACTCAATTTGATTGGGTTGGCCCTAATATAATGAATAAATTACAAGTGACATGTTTTTGTGTAAAAGTTGACAATTAACACGAACCTACCTTCACACACCCCCAAGGATTGGTCTTGAGACATGTTTTATCTATTCCTTTACCTAGATCAAATTTGTGCCACATAAATGATTTTGGTTTAGATTTATGTTGCATATTTGACCCTTGAAGCTTTAAAATCAAAATGCGCCCAAGTTGACTCTCTTCTTATTGTTGACTTGAGCATGAAATTTATAAACTTACGCGTTGAGGTGTTGTATAAAAGGACAAACCTTAGAATGTATTATGATCATCTTTATTTTTAGATCATGAATATTTAATGAATATTCTCATGACAATTGAATCTGCATGTGCTCACATAAATGATTTTGGTTTAGATTAGCTTCACATATTTGACCCTTGAACCTTTAAATTCAAAATGGGCCCAAGTTGACTCTCTTCATATTTGTTGACTTGAGCATGAAATTTATAAACTTGCATGTTAAGGTGTTGTATAAAAGGACAAACCCTAATGTATTATGATCATCTATATTTTTAGATCATGAATATTTAATGAATAATCTCATGAGAATGAAATTTGCACATTTGCATTGAAATCACAACAACATTCTCATATTGCATGATTTCTTCGTGTATCTTCAAATTTGTCAAAATTGTTAAATAGCCTAAGAGGTTTGAAATACGGAGAAGATCCCACCATAGCAAGCTCCCAATGTGTTAATTAACACTATCATTTTTTCACTTAGGGTTAGACACCCAACATGAGCAAATTCCAAGGAACAAGAAGCACACAAATCATTTCCACACTCAAAGATCATTTTTGTAAATAAAAAAGGTTGAATTTATGACTTAGGATTGACCTAACACAAATTCTAATTGACCCTATTTAGACAATTATTTTATAGCTAATGAATCTAACTTTAAGTGGTTCTAAGCTACAATTCATATTTATAATCAAAACTATATCATATAATAGATCACAACTTTAAATTTAAATTAATTGAATTGTATCACTTATTATAATTATCAAACTTAATATTAATAATATATTTTTTAATTTCTAGTTAAATAAAATTTAGTTCACTTTAGATTAATTAATTGAATTAATTGTTATTCATTAAACCTAATTCTAATAGAAGAAGATAAACTTCGAAAAATAATTGTTTGCAAAAAAAAATACTTTACATTAAATTATATTGTATTAATTGTTATATTCATTAGACCTAATTTAAGAAGACAATTTTTTTTAATTTCTTTAAAAAATATTTTTTAAAGTATTTATGAGAAGTCGTAAACTAAAAATTAATATAAATAAACTATAATCTATACTCAATACAAAAATGATTAGGGAGTTATCAATCAACAACCCTCCAAATCATGAGGGAGACCAGTGTCTAAAGTATTGATGAATTACCTAACTATAAACTAAATATTAACACAAGCAAACTATAATCTACAATATTAAAACTAAAATGATTAGGGAGTTATTAATCAACAACCCTCTAAATCATGAGGGAGACACGTGTCTAAAGTATTGATGAAAAACCTAATACTATAAACTAAATATTAAGACAAGCAAACTATAATCTACAACATTAATATAGAAATGATTAGGGAGTTATCAATCAACAACCGCCCAAATCATGAAGAAGGTACATGTCAAAAGTGTTGATTTCTTAAAAGATTTTTAGAATCTACACCCATATAAGCAACTATCACATTATGATCAATCAATGTGTTCGTATAGAATTTACTAACACCATGTTTCTCTATTTAGAATTTACAGCCCATAAACACCTTCTACATCATGGTCCACATGCCAACATAAAATGTACCACATTGTAGTCCACATGCTAGTACATAATTTACTAGTAGCCTTTTTCTCTATTTAGAATTTAAGTCACGTAAACAATTATTAGTTGTGTTTCACATACGGAAATAAAATTTACAAATCCTTTTTTCTCTATTTAGAGTTTGCGCCTCTTAAACAACCACCACGTTAACAACTATTAGTTGTGCCCCACCTACAGACATAGAATTTACAAATCTTTTTTTCTCTCTTTAGAATTTACGCCCCTTAAACAACTGCCACGTTAACAACTATTAGTTGTGCTCCACATACGGAAACAAAATTTACAAATACTTTTTTCTCTATTTAGAATTTACGCCCCTTAAACAACCGCCACTTTGTGGTCCACATGCCGACATAGAATTTACTGGCACCTTTGCCCTTTGAAAAGAAGAGCAGAAGTTAAATATATGCATATCCCTGACGTGGCAATGGAAGATTCGTCCATAGAAATAAAATGATGGGTTTGGTATCAGGGCAAAGACCATGTTACCCATGGGCCATGCCGGAGATTCCCTGCCGACAAACCAGGCGGCAAAGAGGCAAAGCCCGTCACAGAAGTCGGCGTCAACTGCTGTACTTTATAACTGCACCCGTCCTCGTTCACTATACACTGCTGTCTGTCAGGTGACGGGGATTGGCGAGGGAAAGCAAGTGTTGAGCGACGTCCACCCGGGTAAACTTGTCGTTTGGGAAGCAAGTTGCAGGGATTCATTGAACGGACGCCCTGCGGGCCCCGCCACTCCACCCGAGGTCGCTTGTCCCTTGTCGCTTCTCCCGTGAATAGACAGATTTCGAATATTTACTTTTCTTTTCTGTAAAGCTGCGGAAACCTCAAAATTGATGTTGTCTTGTGCATTATCGAAACCTCCGCGACTCCGCACTAATTGTCTCTGTCTACATTCGTATGATTGCTGGGCCAAATCTTTTCATTTATTTACTTACTCAATAATGACAGAGTTTGACAGGTAGACGTGTAATCCACTTATAATATGTCATGAAACGGTGGTAGATAAGAGAAGAACAGGCACGTGCGACGTGCAGTGGATGGGTTCGATTCTGATCTCCATCCGAAACCTAATTTTCTTTTTCCTTTTTTCAACGTCTAAATCTGGACAGAGGACTTTCCTTATAAGCAATTCTTTTATGTCCGGCGGCCAGAATTTAATTATCACGCAGAGAACGTGACTGCTTTACCAAATCCGGACGAACACCTTTCTGACGCCATTCAACTGCTTTGAAATTTGCTCAGACAAAGCGATTTCTTTTCGTGATGATTGACGAGCTTTTTAGGAAAATATGTTTAAGACGGTGGGTAATAGGCGTGGGATTTGACGAGCGGTCAGAGGACAGGGCCGGTAAAATTCATTGTTTGTTCGCCTTCTGAGAAAATTTAATGGCCGTTAAATATTTTGCTATTCAGTTGCCGCAGACTCCGTTGCAGTCAACTGAAATTATAGTGTGATATTAAAATTGAAGGAATTCAACTTCGTGTAAGCTGTACCATTTTATAATAATAATAAGTGGAAAATCGTGCATCTAGACTTTGAACAATATATTAAATATTTAAAAATAGATTAGAAATTGAGAGGGAATGAGAAAACGTGCCTAGTGGAGGAAGAGAACTTACATGGAACTTACAAGGAATGAATAAAGAATTCATCGAAAGCTTAATGATAGGTTGATAAATTTATATTTTTCTAATGAGTAAGTTTCATATATAATATTAAAAAAACATATCTTAAATTTAAATAGGAATATCAAAATATGAAAATTAAGAAAAGGTAGTAAAATTGATTAAGTATCAAGAATTATACATTTAATATAAGGTGGAGGTGGATCATAGTCATTAGGCTTACCCTATCCACAAAGAAGATCTTAGATATTGAAGTTGACTCCTAATCTATAATAACACCACCTTCATTATTTGTTCTCTATCTAGTGATTGAGTTTCATTTATAGTGGAAGAAATAGACAAATCCAAACGAGGAACTTTGTTACTATGTGATTGTTGGCAAACAAATTTGTCATTGCAATGTTTGTAATGTGACTTACCCAATGGATAATAACAAATATTTGCAACAATTGATAAATTGTTATTGAATTAATGAGCTTTCTTTGCATATAAAAGGACAACTCCTTTGTATGATTGAGATTTTTATAGGGTTTCAATTTTAAAAAATTGAAAACCACAAAGATCGAAAATATAGGGAAACCCTAAACAAGGTCATAGAAGACATTGTTATGGATTTCTTTAGAGATTCGAAAAATAGTGGATTAGGATCAAGCATAAATTCAAGTAACTGAAGCAGACTAACCAAATAACCATTGACTTATGAATGCAAAATATTTTATTAATTTTTTAAAATTTATTATAAATGACAATTTGCATCATAACATGTAAAGAAGATTTAATGAAATATAATAACATATACTCAACAAAGAATAATATTGACACAAAGTTTAGTGACATTCTTTATTTCTTTCAATATGAAGCTTCAAAAGAAATCTCTATTTTCTATACAATCTTTCCAATAAAGAGAAAAAGTCATTTTCTATTCAAAAAACTTTTATTTATAACCTCTTTTCGTCAAACAAACTTATAATTACCTTTTAAAAAATCTTAAGCAAAGAGCTTTTAAAATAAAGTTATATTTAAGTCATAATTATTTATTTAAAATATAATAGTGTGTTTCCAATAATTTAAAATAAAGTTGCATTAATGTAAATTAAAAAATTATCCTAAGAGAAGAAAACCCATTAGAATATTCAACTAGCATACAACTTGAGCCACTACTTTATTATTGGGAATAACAAAATTTGCTAGACAATTTTTTTAGGTGTTTATTAGCTAATCCATGTCAACACTCATCTTAAAAATTTTAGGGAGATCTTAATAACATTTGATGAGTGAAAAGGCAATGTGTTTGATTTTTCCATGCCCCTTAGATCAAAATAATGTAGTAGTTATGCTCTACAATTTCCCACACATATTACATAAACATGCATTTACACACATACTTATATATGTATATATGAATACACACATATATACATATATACATATACATACATACATATATGAGTGTGTATACTTGTAAATATTTTTTCTATTCAGTTGTCGCAGACTCGGTTGCAGTCAACGAAAATTATAATGTGATTAAAATTGAAGGAATTTAACTTTGTGTAAGTTGTACCATTTTATAATAATAATAATGTGGAAAATCGTGCATCTAGACTTTGAACGATATATTAATTATTTAAAAATAGATTAGAAATTGAGAGGGAACGAGGAAACGTATAGTGGAGGAAGAGAACATACAAGGAATGATTAAACAATTCATTCAAAAGCTTAATGATAGGTTGATAAATTTATATTTTTCTAATGAGTTAGTTTCATATATAATATTAAAAAAATATTTCTTAAAACTTAAGGTAAGACTTTAAATAGGAAAAAATATGAAAATTAAGAAGAGGTAGTTAAATTGATAAGTATCAAGAGCTATAAATTTAATAAAAGGTGGAGGTAGATCATAGTCATTAGGCTTACCCTATCCATGGAGAAGATCTTAGATATTTGAAGTTGACTCCCAATCTATAATAATACCTTCTTCATTATTTGCTCTTTGTCTAGTGATTGAGTTTCATTTATAGTGGAAGAAATAGACAAATCCAAACGAGGAACTTTGTTACTATGTGATTGTTGGCAAACAAATTTGTCATTGCAATGTTTGTAATGTGACTTACCCAACGGGTAATAACAAATATTTGCAACAATTGATAAATTGTTATTGAATTAATGATCTTTCTTTGCATACAAAAGGACAACTCCTTTGTATGATTGAGATTTTTATAGGGTTTCAATTTAAAGAAATTGAAAACCGCAAAGATAAAAAAATATAGGGAAACCCTAATCGAGCTCATAGAAGACATTGTTATGGATTTCTTTAGAGATATGAAAAATAGTGGATTAAGATCAAGCATAAATTCAAGTAACTAAAATAGACTAACCAAATAACCATTGACTTATGAATACAAAATATTTTATTAATTTTTAAAAATTTATTATAAATGACAATTTGCATCATAACATGTAAAGTAGATTTAATGAAATATGAATAACATATACTCAACAAAGAATAAAATTGACACAAAGTTTAGTGACATTCTTTATTTCTTTCAATATGAAGTTTTAAAAGAAAACTCTATTTTTTATTACTATACTAAATCTTCAACTAGCATACAACTTGAACCACTACTTTATTATTGGGAATAACAAAATTCGCTAGATAATTTTTTTAGGTGTTTACTAGCTCATCCATCTCCACACCCATCTTAAAAAAATTAGGGAGATCTTAATGACATTTGATGAGTGAAGAGGCAATGGTGTTTGATTTTTACATGCCCCTTAGATCAAAATAATATAGTAGTTATGCTCTATAATTTCCCACACATATTGCATAAACACAAATTTACATACATTCTTAGATATGTATATATCTATACACACACACATATACATATATACATATACATACATACATACATACATACATACATACATACATACATATATGAGTGTGTGTATACTTGTAAATTAATTCACGTTTATGTAATATGTGGGAAAATGTAGAGCATAATTGGTACGTAACATGGCTGGATGGAGAGCGGGTAGTTAGTAGTCAACTAGGATACTTGCTACCTAGGGGTGAGGATAGGGATGACACCCCTGCATGCACCCAAACCCCACAACGGTGGGTGATAGGAGCATATGACCTGCTCCTCTCCTCTCCCTAGCAGTCGAGTAATTGGATTCTAGAAATCACACACCTTGTTTCGAACTATACCTTTCTTGTCCATGAGTGATTTCCAAATGACCCTATAGTGCGGACATAGCTGTAAAACTGACATAACCCAACTCTCTGGGAAATAGATTCTAGTTTGCTAGGTCTTGAAGCCTGCTAGTACAATTCCCCCCACCCTAGATTCAGGTTCCCACTTTAGACCAGTATGGAACCATGAGGAAAATAGTTTTATTTATGATTATTTTTGTACATCTAAATAAAGGTAGAGGACTAGGAATTTAATATTAAAATCTAGTTTTTCTTTTCTTAACTAAATTTCTAAACTCAAATCATTACATATTTACACAGTTACCATGCTGACCTTCAACACCATTGGTATGGGAAGATAATCAACTCAATTAAGTTGTAGTTAAATTAGAGTATGGTTTAAATTGGTTATCGATTAGACAAAGAAACTTAGATTTAACTATAGATACTTTCCATATGATTCAATTTGATATAATTTTTGTACTTGTATAAATTAAATCAACTTAAAAAATTATAAGAGAAGTGGTATAAAGATTTTAACTATTAACAATTACTTTGGTAGATAAATTTCTATATTTTGAGTTGTAGTTGTGATTCTATGATATCATGATTGCTACTTGTTTGAGTCAACTATTTACACTAGTGTTTACTCTTGCTATCATCCACTTAACTAAATCTACTAACAGGTTAGATAAATTTAAAGCGTCTAGCCAAGTATGTGATAGTTAGACTCTATCACGTAGAGCTAAGTTGCTAAATGACTTAAGAATTATTGTTTTTATATTATGTATTTTTTTAATAAGTTGTAGATTCTATTGAAAATCTAAAAATAGAGGTGTGTGAATAGTGCCCCGCATCTCCACATTGGAATGTTATATTGTATTAAGAAAGATTTGGCTAAAGTTATATAAGCATTGCTTGCATTGTTGGTTCACAATGTTTGATAGGTTGCATGCCAGTCAAAATTGTCATACTTAGCTAAAGGATTTTATAGAGTTGTATGACATAGTGAATATAGAAAAGTTGATAAACTACACTAGTTCTCAGATGGCATGGTATGATTGTAATTTTTTTTATTTGCTACTCTCATGAAGGGTAGGGATATGTGTATATATATGCATGTATATATATGTATGTATGTATTTATGTATATGTGTATGCATGTCTATATATGTATGTTTATATATGTATATGGATAAAAGAACAAACTTGTGTCACACTTTCGATCAACTAAATAGTTCTGAGTGAAACAGTTTTGTCTAAAACCATGTGGACTATATACATGATGCATATAGTTTCAGGCGAAACACTTTCACCCAAAACCATACAATCAAAATTTTCCCTTTATAATTTTTAAATGTGTCTCAATTTAAATGTAAAGTTTTGGTCAAAACCTTTTCGACCGAAACCATCTATGTGGCATCCTTATTGTTAGTCATCTCATCCTTTTTCAAAATTTTCTGAAACTTTTTACTTGAACTGAATATTTCTTCTATCATAATGATTTTTTTTCAAAAAACTAAAAATACCCTTTTGTAGAGCTCAGAGTTGAGAATCTAAATATTTTTTTTTTGATGTTTTGGTTAGTTTTAATATTTTTTTAAAAATATTGCAACTAGGTTGTTATAATAAAAAATGAGGCTGATGAGAAATTAAAAAGAATACTAAAACATATTGAAATATTTTAAAAAATATATGGTGCACTAGAGGGGAGAATCCTCTCCAAAAGCATTTATTTTAAAAAAAAGATAAAAAAATAGAAAAAAGTTGATAGCAAATGAGAACTATCAAATTTTGATAAGTTTGACTTTTAAACTGAGGAAAATATACATCAAAATTGTTTTTTTCCATGCACTAGATATTTGAAGTTATCTATTTGGAAAAAAATTCAAGGATTTTTTTCTCTTTTTTTTGTGACGTCAACTCAATGTCTCTTTTTCTTGAAATTTTCAACAATTCAAAATCTGCTCTTAAATTCGTAAAAAAATATCAAAACAAATTTTTAAAAATTTAAAGAATTACAAGCATAAACTTCATCAAGAGTTCTACATTTCATTAGTTTACATTATTTTTAAATTCAAAACATAATGTCCACATTTATGTGGTCAAAGTTAAAATACTTTGTGTGTGTTGGTCGATTCCTTTATAAAAGTGACACAAGTTTGTACTTTTACCCATATACATATATTGATAGATATGACAATATTTCATAGTTAGAGATCATCAGATAGCTTCATTAATTATGTATAAAATAGTAATACTATTGAGTCTTACTATGATTAGTGACCATTCAAAGGTATGGTAAAGGCTATCATTGTCTATTTTATAAGTCGAGACTATTCACAATCCCTCTATAATTCAAAGTGAGATTAAAAGAAATCAAAATAATATCTACTTAAATAGAAAACTATATATCGATTTACAACTTCACTGCTCTACTTTCTCTATATTTTGCTTACTCATACAACTCATGGCCTATATGTGTTCAACATGAGTTAGTGTAACCCAAAATTCATACAACTGTATACAATAGAAAACCACTGTTTGTTAGGTTAAAAACCCCTATGCTCCATATATAGTTGATTGACTCCATTAAGCACTAAAATTATAAGAAATATGTAAGGGTTTGTATATGTATATTTACAATATACACATACAAATTCTTGTATTATTATGTTTTACATATTTCATTTATCAGACAACGATTTCAAATAGTAAATAATTGATAAAATAAAACTGAGAACATAGCACTTCCATTGCTCTTAAAAAAGAGTAAAAAAAGAGATAAATTTGTTTTGGTTTAATTATTTAAACAATCTAAACCCAAAAGAAAATCCTTCACAACCACCATGATTATGGCTCAAAATAACCTAAACCAAAACACCCCCACCATAAATATTTATTACTAGGCACAACAAAGAGTAAAAGAATGTCCCTTTTCTTTTGAACAAAATAATTCTTTTCATTGATTTAAATCCATATATTCACATTCAAATTTAGATAATATAACAACAATTTTTTTTCAAATTGTTAGCTTACCTTTAAGGCTTAATCTCTTGAATTCTTCTTCTTTTCTCCTTCTCTATTTTTGCATTTTCTCCTCCCCTATGCTTTCTTTTTTCCCTCCATTTGATCAACAACCACTACCCCTTTTTTCCCAAAATCTTGGTGATTAAAAATACTTTTAATACCCATCAGTTGACAACGTTCCCTTGGATTTAAAACCCCTCCACAATATTGTTTGCAAACCTAACCAAATACCTATTAAGGGATGTAGTGGTGGTGAGCATAATAAAAACTCCCCACTCTATATTAAATCTCACCATAAAATTCTCATGCTTCCACTACGTGAAGATTTTTAAAAACAAATCTTTTAAATTTTAAAATAAACACAAAATAATTGAAAGCTTATTTATAATTTAGACCATCACTCTAAATAGTTTAAATTTAGAAAGAATAAAACTCCTATCTCTAGGATAGTGACAACAAGGTTGACTCTTCAACATTGAGTGATATGATTAGAACAAAAATATACTAATCTAGGTAGAATATATGTCAATAAAAAGCACATATGTCGACCAAACACTCAACAAAAGGTGAAAATACCGAATTCTGCAATTTAAGACATTGATGAGAATGTAGTCAACTATGCACATCTAAATGGAAAGATAAATAACAACTTATGATAAGAATAAAATCATCAAAAATATAAGTAAATCTATTGATGTGTGTGAATAAAATTCTTAGATACATGGCATGATTTTCTGATCCAACTCGATTTGAAGTCCTTTCCCCAATGATACTCTCCCTCCTCGATTGGGAGGGGGAACTAAACTTGTTCTACATCCACCTCATTCATCAACAAGGTGGTTAGTCCATCAAAATTATAATCACATTTATATTTAAATTAACATTATTCTAATTGACAATCAATTCATAAGAATTAATGACATGATAAGATCACATTCATTTCATTCATCACTCAAAAATTGATATTTATATTCCACATTCATATGAATACATAAAAAAATAATTATTTCATGGAAACCATAACTATTCCAAAATTTCATAAGAAAATCATATCTTTAAATCCAATATTAATTGTTCCCAAAATGGGGTGTAACATCTTCAATGCCTTAGAAAATTCATCATCCTCAATGGCTTAGTTAAAAAAAGTATTAAAAGTTTTAGAGAATAAAAAAATATTAATTAAAATTAAATAAATAAATGAGGAAAATCTTGGAAAAATTCTTTGTAATCCTCTCAACTAGCATTTCTCTCCAAGTACTAGACTCACTGGACCTTGCACTGAGTGACTTCTCTATTATGCAAGCTTAGCTTGCAAACCTTGAGCACTCTGAAAGGCTCAATCATAACCACTCTTGGGTAGAGAACTTGAAGAGCATTCCAATCAAGCAATTGAGAAAAATCGTGCATGTACTTAAAATATGAAACATGAAAAATATTTTGTAAATGGGAAAGGGTCTAGGTGGTATTTAGCAAGTTTATATGCAACTAAGCCGACCACTTCTAGGACCTCAAATGGGCCCACATATGTATCTAGGTGCAATATTGGCTAACTTCCTAAACTTGGTTGAACTCTAATGGTGTTTGACTCTTAGAAGAAATTTGTCTTAGAGAAAAAATTGTCATGGAGTCAGCTAGGGAAAACTTTAAGAAACCCCCCCCTCGGCGAAGGTGTAAAATCTTGGCGAATCTTGTATACTTCTCGATAAAAATATTAATTTTAGTGGCGATTTTTTTTGTTTTTCGTGAAAAAAAATAATGTCCATTGGCGAATATTTTCTAATCGCTAGAGGTATGTGGAAAATCCTGGCGAAATGCAATTTTTTTAAAACCACTACAATTTTTCCATTGGCGATTAAAATCTATTTTCAAAGCAATAAAATATTTCGATTGGCAAATTAAACTTGTTTTCAAACCAGAAAAAATAATTTTGTTGGCGATTAAAACTTTTTCCAAACTAAAAAATAAAATTCATTGGAATTAAACCTATTTTCAAATGATTAAGAAAAAAACATTGGCGAATTAAACATAATATCAAACTAATAAAAAAAATGCATGAAAATAAAGATTATTTGCCTCATTGTTTTCATCAACCATCCAAAAATCACCTACAACTATAACATTTTTTTCAAAAAAGCATCTTAACATGCTTCATAACAGAAAAAGTAACCCTGCCCAACTAAAACCAGTTCACAACTATATGTATCTACCTTACATATTTCAACAAGCCAAAAATTTACTACTAGTCTTGCGCTAATTTTGCAAAAACCCTACAAGAACTACAAATTCAACTAGTGCTACCCGTTTCATAACCAACTTTCCTTGTTGCTTTGCCTTTCATTTTTTGCTTCCTCACATTCTGTCCTTTTGCTTTCATATAGTTTTCCTCTGCTTTCGCCTATGCTTCCATGCACTCTACCTCCACTTTCTCCTGTGCTTTCATCTCCAAGAAATCTCTATGCACAATCATCTCCATCACTTCTCTCACTGTGCTTGTCGATTCCCCCAAGTCCAAACCCCATGCTATAATCAAGGAGTATACATCCATGTTAGTCCTGTATCTATGCCTCATATTTCCAAAGGATTTCCCCAAAATCATCCGCACACTTTGTACCAACCTCCCATCAGTGAATAAAAACATACCCATTAATCTTTTGTCAGAAGCTTCACCATAAAACGAGTTTAATTGCCTCCTCGAAAGCAAAGTAAAGTTGGCCTCCATTTGAAAACTGTTGCAACTAAACTACCACCACCACCACTCTTTTAGACTTTTTGTGTGCCTTCTTCTCCATGCCAAACTCTATTATTAACTTCACTAATCGAGGGCCAAGAGGTAATAATTTTCCAAACTCCACACGTACCGATCTTAATTACCCATCGATCCTCCAGTCATGTCCACTTGCTAAATTCTTCCTGCGATCTTCACTTCATAAATGCACCGTCCTTGCCACCTTTCCTATATTAATTCACCATAGTCAGGATTTTGGTGTTTTTCCTAACCTTAGTTGCCACCTTTCCTATCTTATTTCACCAAAGTCAGGGTTTTGGTGCTTTTCCTAACCTTAGTTGCAAGTCTTTCTTGGTCATCTTTGTAGTCGGTGGGTCGGAGGTTTCAAAAACTTTGAAACTTCAAACTTTGGTTCTAAGGTTCCAAATTTCAGCGACCATGCAACATTATGGACCACGACCGTTCGATGAATTTTTGATGGACGGTTGTAGTTGCATTTTAGAAGTATATCTCTCAAGCACTAGATTTGCGAATTGAAGCCTCGGAAATTACACTAGAACCGTTAAATATTTTACCGTTTAAATTGGTGCTCTCATTTACTGTTTAATATTGCCTAAGTTAGACCAAAATATTTTATGATAAATCCTTAAATCTTAACTCTTTAATCCTGAGGGCCGAGTCTCGTCAACCTAGCGATGTCCCCATTTGAAATCTTAATCGTTCGATGAATTTTCGATGGATGGCTATAGATGTATTCCAAAAGTAAATCCTTGAAGCACTAGACTTGCAAACTGAAACCTTCGGAATAACACTAGAACCATTAGATTTTTAGAAATCAATGGTTGAGATTTTATTAATTATTGGTTTCAGAAATCAACATATAGTTCTGATCATAATGATTAAGGTAAAATGAGACATTTAATTCTCTCTTTACAATGCGTCAAAGTACTCTACCTTTCATTTATTCTATTGAAATTCTCAATTTGGTTGTGGTACAGGGCAACAACGCGGATTAATGCCATATGAATAGCCAAAGTGATTGATTGGATAGCTTTATATTAAAAACTGCATGATGTACTATAGAATCATAGATGATGATGTCAATAATCCAGTGATTTTGACAATCGATAGCTTGCGTGGCATTGTCGATTTTGACAATTGACAGCTTGTTAGCTTGAGGTACAATTTACAACTTTGCATGTAGCTAGCTTGAGGTAACGATTAAGTTGGATTTTTGGTTTGCGCGAATCACAATTATTACTAGTCAGTAGTAACCATACACAACCTCACATGTGACACGTGTGAGGTGTACAAGGGACCAAGTTGGTAGTGGCACTTTTGGCCCATAAATAAGGATAGTGAGCACAACTAAAATCATTCGTTTAATTGTCATAAGGTTTTCATTTTGTAGGGTTAATAACTTAATAAGGATTCAAGAAGAAGATGATGCGGTATTATTGGGGATGCTCTAAATTCTCTTGCCTCCAGTTATGTAGTTATAGAGTAAAAGACCAATTTCCTTCAAGTTTAGAATGGGTAGAATTGGAAAGAAGTTGATTTGGTTTACCTGACTTCTCAGACAGGTTTTGAACCAGGATGAGGAGCTCTGATGGAGATAAATGCTATCCTAGTGCATGGAAGCTGCAAGTAGAAGATGGGAGCAGTTTTACAACCCCTCATCGTCTACATGGTTTCCCAGGCAATTACCATGCATTTAATTTTAGTGCTCATCTTCTACATGGGAGAAATTTTACTACGCCTCATCATTTGCATGGTTGTCCAAGAGAGTCCCTTGCATTTATTTTGAGACACCATGGCCTACTAGGCAAGTCCCATGCATTTATTTTAAGTGCTTATCTTCTGCATCAGTCTGGTTTTGAAAGGGGATAAGTACATTTTGTATCTTCACAGCTCCCATTTCCCCAGATTGATTCATCCCTCTTTCCCCATGCATTTATTTTCAAAGACCATGGTTGACTCAACAAGTCCCATGAGTTTATTTTGAGAGCTCATGGTTGACCCAACAAATTCCATTTATTTTTAGAGATACATGTATCACATTTACGTTTTCAAATTTTCACTAGTGGTCTAACATAAGCTTGGCGCTTGCGCTTACATTTGTATTTGTACTATGTAATAATGTGACATTGTAATTCAGTTGTAATAAAATAAATGGTTGTGCTATTAATGTGACATTGTAATTCATTTTATTAAGCCCTTTGCAAATTAAATGCTATTAATGGTTGTGCAATGTGCTATTAATGTGACATTGTAATTCAGTTTATTAAGGCCTTTGCAACATTAAGTTTCCAGCCCCTTGGCCTTGATGTCAATCCTAGCGCATTAAAGTTTAAAGAAAATTTAAAACACATGTTTTATGTATATTATTTATATCATAAATTACTCAACCATTTGATGAACATTTGATGTATGGTTGTAGTTGCATTCTGGAATGAAATGCACAGAGTGCTACACTTGCGAACTTAAACCTCCAGAATCACCCTATTACTGTTAGATTAACAAAGATCAACAGTTTAGAATTTGTTGTCAATGCAGGAATAAATTATTAATGGTTTGTTTTAAATGCTATTAGCCATGTACATTGTACTACCTAATTGTGTATTGTGTAGTCCATAAGTAACGAGTAGACGTTTCGGTGTCATTCAATTTGCTCATTGCAGTGCACCACCCTGTTCTAGGTTCCATAGTTCCACTTCCAACAAAGCCATTCCAGTAACCCAGTTTCAACTTCAAGAATCAAAATTCAAAATCCGGGTAAGTTAAAGAATTCATGTGGCTATGTTTCATTGCTTGATGTTTCCTAAAATCTTATTTTGTCAAACTTTGAAGTTTAGGTTTAGGGTTAATAGGCTTAAGAATTAAGAAAAAATAAGGACTAATAGGGAATTCACAAATTTCATATTTTTGATTGTAACAACATGTCTACCACTAGTACCACTAGAGCAATGTCGGATAAAAAAAAACATTATGCAAAATTGCTTAAAACCCCAAGTTTCACTGATGAATACCATGATATTTATGATCCTGAAACCTATGGTAGGCATACCTCAGAACTTATATTTTCATCTGAGAATAAGGTTGCAAAGAAAATGCAATTGCAAGTTAATAGCATCAGTGCACCATGGGTAACTAGATTAGGGCACATGATGTTACATGAGGTTTTCCCTTGCCCAAAATTTATCATGGTCTGTTCCCTAAATTATGATGATAACAAAAGAGAATTGTTAATAAAGATAGCAAAGAAGAGTTGTTATCTATTAATGCAAAAGAACTTGAAAAAGTGTTGGGCTTGGGGTTTACAACCGAAGAATTTGGAAATGTCCACATTGACCTAGAAAAGCTTGCTAGTGATTATGAAGCAGTGGATGAAATGGAGAAAAATTATTTCTTAAATAGAATAGTTTAGGATAGAAACAAATTGAAAGGTGATCATAATCCTCCTTATGATTTGGATATTTTTAAACCATGGGTTCAGGATACTATTTCCATGCTAGCATTTTTCCTCGGACTGGATAGCAATTTGGAAGTGGGTGCATGCCTCCTTGAAATGGTGTATAATATCCATTATGGTGTTCCACATGCCAAATATAATTTTATTGAGCACATTTTAGAATCCATGCATAAATAATTTTTAATGATTAAAAGAGGTTCCACCAAGACATTTGGGTTCACAACCTACTTGTGCTATCTTTTTCTATTCAAATTCAGAGGAATGTTTTAGACCAACAAGCTTCAGATTCAACCCTATGGTAATAGTAATCCTGAGAAAAATAAAATGGATCTAGTATATGAATGGACCACTATTATAAGGTTGCATGATTCTCGAAGGAACTACAATCATTTTGTAGACTACTTTTTGGCTCCATTGCACCAAGCAATTACAAATACTCCAATGCCTAGATTGCCTATGTCATGTAGAAACTGCATTCAATTAGGAAAAGAAATACAATTGGATGATTGGTACTTAATGGAAGAATATATTGTGCTAAGATTTTATGGATCAGAAGTACATCCATACAAACTTCCAATACATGTGATAGAAAGGGTTTTTGCTTTGGAATATGTAGGGCAGATGTAGAGTATTGTTGAAAGAAACTTTAACGGTCAAGGAAAGATGACCTTATTTCCTTCTTTACCTTTTTCATGTGGAGGGATCACATTCGAAAGAAAAACATTTAGTGTGGCACATGATCTTTTGATTTTTTATTTTATTTTGATGCTATCTGTCACTGGTAGTATGATCCATGCGACACCATTAAATCAATGATTGTGCTCAATAAAAATGTTGGAAGAATTCAACATCAAAGTAAACCCTTGCTTGAAAACTTGAGAAACAAGGATTCTTGGGATGAGGTCAAAGTAGCAATGGAGAAAAGTGCTGCTAAGAATGGTATTTTTTTTGAACAATTGTTAGTAGAAATTATGGCATTGAATCGAAAGACAATTAGGAGGTACAACAATTTTTATGAAAAAATTCATAAACCATCTAGTAAGTAAAAATGCCAGATTCTCTAGAGAAGGAAGTTATAGAAAAAAATTGGTCATGATAAAAAATTACTACCTTTTGGTCTACGAGGAAGAAGCTAGGTGATTCAAGAGCTCTTATAGAGTATGGAGATAATGAAGAAGATCTTGAGTTTAGCAAATTATGGAATATAGAGAATTCAAATGAACGAGAAGATGAAGAAAGTGATGATGATAGGCAAGAAGAAAGCCATTTCAATTTCAAACTTGGTTTAAGTGAGGCCACAAAAGAAGCATTTACTACATGAGCAACCATAGCTGAAAAAATGGGTTATGAAGGTGGTCCTTTGGGGTCCTAAAGACAAGGCCCTTGGATGGTAACAAATGTAAAGCATAGAAAACCAGTTGATAAATCTGGCCTTGGGGTTGGAGGTGAAAAATTAGACCTAGGGCATATAGGTCAATTTGTTAGAGCTTCAAATCCTCGTCCTCATGGTCAGACACAATCACAACTAGGACATGCCCATGGTGGAGGGCTTAGTGCAACTGGCACTGCCTCTGGTGGCGATGGTATGGGTAGTAGTACTAGTAGTGGTCAACATGTGCTACAAAAAAAAATTACACACAAGAGGACAACAACACAATATACCATAGAAACACCAGGTGATCAAGGCATATAGAAGAGGAAAAGGATTTTGATAGGTCCAACTCCAAGTCACACTACCAGTGGATCCACCATAAAGGAGTTATTTCTAGGCACTCCCCCAATGCCAGTTAGTTTGGATGTGACATCATTAGCAACTACAAGTACTCCTATTCCTTTTCCATTCAAGCATTCCATTGTTCCTGCATCCTCGAGTTTTGATTACATTGAAGAGTTTAAAAAGAAATCAGAATTGAATAAAAAAGAAAAGAAGCAACTAATGGAGAGTGTGTCTGCTCTAACTTTAGAGCCTGCAACAACAATGATATTACCCACATTTGACACAAGTAAAGAAATCATGGAGTACACAATTCTTGTTCCCACAGTTCAAAACAAACTAGAAAATTAGATGGCTCCATCTTAATTCGAGGTGAACAATTTTCAATTGGATTTTTCTGGACTCAAAAATACTGACAAAATTAATGTATCAAATAAGAACAATGAATTGGTGTACACATCATTGCTAAAGCAAGATAGAGAGAAAACAAGGTTGCATACTCAAATGGAAAAGTTACAGGTAGACCTAGCAAATGAGAAAGCAAAGAGAAAAGCAACAGATAACAAGAGAAATGAATTAGAAAAAAAGAATTAAAAATATGCCTCTACATTAACAAGCAAAGAGGATAAGCATAATGAGATTGCAGTGAATGAACTGAAGTAAAGGTTAGATGAGAGCAACAAGAAATATGATGAGGAAAAATTCACTTCAAAAAAATTAAGACTAAGCATTGTAAATGGAAATGCACAGTGGGAACAAAAATTGGAGGAGAGAAAAAGAAATGAAAGATTGGAGGCAGAGTTGATGGAAGCAAAAAATGAAATTAAGTCTTGTCAAAATAAGTTATCTGCATTTTGTAGTGAAACAATGAGGCATACAAAACAAAAGATTTGGGATGAAATAATACAGGGGATTGGCCATTTGTGTGACATGTTTCAATTGATTGATGCTATAAGACAACATCATAATAAGCTCAACAAATATTTAATGGAGAAAAAAAATGTGTTGGCATTAGAGAAATCAGCAAATCAAATTCAACAAATAGTCTACAAAGCCAGTGACAATGTTTTGAAATCAAAAGGGATTACTAATCGGCTTGATACATCAATGACATTGTCATCTGTCATTGAAAAGTGTTTGAGAATGCGTGAAATAGAGAAATATTTGCATTTGGCTGCAAACAAGATGAAGAAGGTGGATGAAAAGGTAAGGAACTTCATAGAGCTTGGTTTGCTAGAGACTTTTGACACAAATGAGCGATTCGTTGGAAAGAATGATTTCAGAAAGAAGATGGAGGATGCAAGGAAGATTGATTTGGACCAATTTCCTCATAACGCAGATGTGGTGACCTATTTGGATTCCATCAAACCATTGCTAACCTTGAATGCAAAATTGATTGAAGAATCCAATACAGGTTCCAATTTGAATCATGAATTGTTAACAAATCTTCAAGTCAAACAACATCAGTTAGAACAAATGATAATTCCAACACCTGAAGAGTGGAAGTTGCTAGGAAAGGTGATGCAGTGATTTAATTTTTGATAATACGAGTTTCCAAGTTCCAACTCAACTCTGTACAGAGTTGTCTTTGAGAAAGATTTTGCATTGCCAATGCCTCTATGTATTCCTTCATGTGATAATCAGTTTAAAAGCTCAAATTTAGACTTCAGTAATGTGTTGATGTTCAATTATCTATATTATTTATTATATCATTTGAAGAAAAAGTCTGGTAGTGGTTTCAACTTCTAGATACACTTTAAACAATTGATGATGTTCAATGTTGTATATGCTAATAATACTATTGTTAATATGTTATTAATCTAATAAGTTTTGAGTTGAGTGATGAATCGCTGAGCACAAGCTCAAGTTTTACTTTTAACACAATTAAAATATGAACTATAAGGTCATTTTAATTCTAGGCATCCATAATCTTAGTGAAATTGCATTACAATTCACACATCAATACTCAATCTCCATGACTACTTAGGATATCCACTAAACATTTATATGAATTCATGTCGTGGATTATCTATTATTGGAATTGGAATGATGGATTTTTGGTTTGTTTCATTGCTGTGGTTACTATCACTCAAAGTTGTAGTTTTGGTGCTTTTCCTAACCTTAGTCGCTAGTCCTCAAAGTTTTATAACCTTGTCGCGGAGCTCTAAATTTTCATAACCCCCCGATTCCTCGACATGGTTGATGGTTCACTTTGTTGAGTTGCAAGTCTTTCTTGGTCATCTTTCTAGTCGGTGGGTCGAAGGTTTGGAAAACTTCAAAACTTCATACTTTGGTTCTAAGGTTCCAAGTTTCAACAACCACGTGACATTATGGACTTATCTTGCCTTAACCTTTCAAAGGTGTCATCATTTGACACCTCATTGAATGCTATGTACGGACTAATGTAAAATATAAAATATCACAATTTCATGGAGTACAACATAAAATATCGTCAACTACAGTTTGACTTTGGAATATGATTCATGAAGTGCAATATAAAATAAAATATCATGAAGTGCAATGATTCACAATTTCATTGAATACAAAATAAAATATCATCAACTACAGTATGAAACAATGGAATCTAATCCTAGGATCCATGAAGTGCAATATAAATACCTAAAAGCTGCTAATTCTCTTCCATTTCCCAAACAAACTCGGGGTCCTCAAACTGATGTTCATCATCATATAAAGTAAAAGAGTCGTCTTGAATTTGATTCCAAGTCTGCTCTTCTTTTTCTTCAGCCTGTGTCTCAAATTCAACATTCATTGTGTCATTTTTGTCAATGTCATCTTCTTGAGTCCCATTGCCATTGCTAATGCCACCAGTACAAGCCTTTGGAATTGGAGTGTTGCGCAACCCGGTCCCTCTTCTTTCACATTTTGACCTCCAAATTGCGAGTGCCCTTTCAAAAGGAAAATTTCTGACATTATATGCAGTTCCTTTCATCCTCAAGCAATTTTACAAATTCTTGTCTACTTTGTTTCTTAACTTTGATTTCAAAAACCCCAATGTATTGAAAAATTTCTCATCCTCCACTGACCCCAATATCATTGTTTGACATAAATCAACAAGTTTGAAATATTCTGATATCAAATCACACAATATTTCACTGTGACCTAAGTTTGTCCAAACCCTTTTTATTGATCCCAGTTGAAAGGCCTAATCCTTGCCCATGGATTTATACTGGTCCTTCATAGCTATTGAAAAATACCTACATTGTTTTCTAAGCTTAGCTTCATCTAAAATTCCTTCTATTTTCTCTTCATTGTATGTTACAGTTTTCAAAAATTGTTCGATCAAGATTTTTACCTGAGCATGAAAATATTTTGGGTTATCTTGGTTTTCCCAAAATTGAGGATACACAATACTCATGGCTTCAAGTATTTCATGTCGAGGGAATCTTTCACGAATCTCCGAGGAAAGATATTTTGCAATTTCCTTCAAATTATCACCAACAGATTTAACAATGCCTTGAAAATCTTCCTTGTTAACAACTACTTCTTTGCTAGAGCACCTGGCTGTCTTACATTGGTATATTTGTATCTCATATCCACGTACACAGATGCATAAGTGACCGCTTGCATTAAACTATAAATAATTATCAGGATCATTCAAATCAAGAATTTTCTGCCACATGAAATAATTTGGGCCATCTTGTGTTAGATCTAGATATAGATGATTGAGGGCCAAGCACGCATGTTTACGTAGATTGGCATATTCATTAATATACATAGTTCCATCTTGAGCTTTCTTCACAAGCTCATTCATCACATCCAACATGGGGAGAAGACTAGTTAAAGTCAAGAGTTAACCTATGTAAGAGGTCAGGAGCTTTGTCTACTGTGTTGCGATTTTCGTACATCACTCCAATCAAGGATTGATATTCTAAAAGAACTCGTTGCACTGGTCCATGTAGGGAGATCCATCTGGTATCAAAATCCTTGAGAAGCTTGTTTCTTGGTGTTATTCCCTCAACAAAATTTTGAAATTATGTGAAACGTTTAGGACTTCGGTAGAAGTATGCGTGGATCTCGCAGACTAGATTTTTGACTTTTGATACTGTAGGAAACTTGCTTACAATTTTGAATGCTAAATTCATTCTATGGGCCATGCAGTGAATGCCAAGCATGTATGGTGCACAAGTAGTTTGTAGCTTTGTGCAAACATTGGTCCTTTGACCTTGCATCACTGCATCTCCATCAGCTCCTACACACACCAACTTTTTCACAATTGTCAACTCATTCATACTTGCAATTTCATTCAAAGATTTCTTGACTAGTTCAAATATATTTTGCGATGTTGAACTATCCTTCATTTTATGAACACAGAGAAGATGAGCTTGGAAAACATGTACAGTATACTAATGCATACAAACCCAAGAAGTATTTTCTACCACAGTAACTTCATCTAAAGATAATGCACTGAAATTTGACTCTTTTACTTTATGCTTTAAATCTTCCTTTTCCACAACAGCAAGACAATTCTCCCATTCCCATCCAACATTTACTGATCAATGTGAGTAGGGATAGTGAGGAACATTCAAATAAGATAATAAACTAGAATATTTTGGGTAGTCTGTCATAGGACGCCCTCTGGAAAAAATATGAAAAACAACACTCATATGAATAGTTTTTGACAGATTTGTTGTTTCCATTGCTTTTCCAAATTGAGCCTCAAGTGTACCTTTACATGCAACAATGTTCGGCATTCTTTTTTCATGCTCTTCATAATCCATGGCATAAATAACATGAAGACATTCTTCCTTTGATTTCCATCGTACGACTGATTCTTCTTTTTCGTCTATGATTTGTTTTTTGAATAAACTTTACCGATATGCTTTTCTATAGTGTCAATCTTTAGCTGCAACGTCTTGGTTCTTCCACATTTCCAACTACAAATATTACATTTGGCCAATGTTTCCTTTTCAATATCATTTGCATTGCCAATCCCCACTGGTACCATGAATGGGTATTTTGACAACCAACCAAGTTGAAAACTCCTTGTCATTTCCCACTCGCACCCCATTTTTGGTTGATTTTTCCTTTTCTTCCTACCATCATCATCATCCTCATCCAACTCAATTATCTCATTCTGGCTAACCGGGCCTAGGGTATCCCTTGGAACATCTTCTGCAGTATTGCTATCCTGATTTGATACATTTTGATTTAAATCAATGACAATCTCAACTTGACCTTTTAGTGGCAGTGAGGTATTGGGAATGCTACCAATATTTGGTGGAAGAGTTGATGATGTAGCTCCATCTTGACTTGATGGATCAAAATCTTTGGAAATTCCAAAGTAATATTGTATGGTACATCTAAGTCTTTTGCATTTTGATGGCCTCCCAGTCTCTTCAACACCCTAAGAAGCGGCAGGAGCCTTACCACCCTAAGGAGCGGAAGGAGTCTAAGAAGTGGCAGGAGTCTGTTCACCACCCTGAGGAGCGACATGAGCCTTACCCTTGCTGCTCGAGTCACTCAACATATTGATCTCTGATTCACTCAACATATTCATCTCTCACTTCGAATAAAAACTGAAAAAAATATGTCTTCTTGTTTAAGGACAAAGAATAATAATATAGATCCCATTCCCTACTCAATATCATCTTTAAGATTGAAGGAAGAATGTAAAAGAGATAAAGAAAACTTATTATTATAACTAATAACACTATGAAGAAATGATCACTCACCTTTAAGTCTAAGTTTTCGGCTTTGGCTAACTTCCGAATAAATGACACTTTCGATTGTATTTATTTTTGTTCAAGGAATGGATTAATAATATTCCTTTTAGTTATTTATCAAATATTGTGTGAATGGAAATGCAATAGGAATTTATAAGTAGTGTGATAAGTGTTCTTTAAAAATGATGCAAAATCACATATCAAATTCAATACCATGGAATACAATATAATTTTTTTGGCTTTTCCTAAAGTTAGTCGCTAGTCCTCAGAGTTATATAACTTTGTCGCGGAGTTCTAAATTTTCAAACTTCACAATTCCTTGACTTGGTTGATGGTTCACTTTGTTGAGTTGCAAGTCTTTCTTGGTCATCTTTCTACTCGGTGGGTCGGAGGTTTCAAAAAATTCAAAACTTCAGAGTTTGGTTCTAACTTCAAAGGTTCACTTTGTTGAAGCAAGAATGGAAAAGAGATAAAGAAAACTTATTATTATAACTAATAACACTATGAAGAAATGATCACTTACCTTTTAAGTCTATGTTTTCGGCTTTCGCTGACTTTCGAATCGAGAAGTAGAACCTCACAACCAAACAAAATGTGTAAGAATAAATGACACTTTTGATTGTATTTATATCAATCCATGATTCCATATTTGGTGAATTCTATAGGATTTTTAAATGGTATATTAAAAATTTGGCGAATCCCGCGTGCTTATACAACGATACATTATTTTCAAGGTGGAATGTGTCCTCAAATGTAATTATTTTTTAATTTTATTGGCGAAATAGGTCCTCATGAGCAACTATTTATAAATTTTAATTGGCAAAATGGGTCTTCACAAGCAACTATTTGTAAATTTTAATTAGCGAAATGGGTCTTGATACAATGTTGTTTTAATACTATTGGTGAATATGTAGGTGTTTTATTAAATGATTTTGGGATTCCAGGAAAAAATATTAGTCGGTCTAATTGAAATGCGTAGTTTGACAATGGCGAATTTGTTGCTTAAATATGCCTCATAAAAAAAATCATTGGCGAATGGACATGCATTGGACCTATAGTTCGTAAAATATGGGCGATTTGGACACCCTGTTGGGTGCAATAAATTTTCCAATAAATATTTTTCCTATCGTCAACCTCAACCAATCTTTGTTTAATTAGCTTAACCTATTCTTCAATCTCTTTCAACATCTTTGGTCCCATGCACACTCTATCCTGTAGTCTTTACCAACTAATATTTGTTTTACATCTTCAACCATATAGTGCCTTGAAGGGAGCCATTGTAATAATGGATTGGTAAGAATTTTTATAGGAAAATTTAATAAAAGTAGATATTATTCCCAATTATACTACTGGCCCATGCTATACATATGTAATAAATCCTCTAAGACCTAGTAACTCTCTTAGTTTGGTAATCAATATTAGGATGATAAGTTGAATTAATATTCAACTAGGTCCAAAATGCTAAAGAAAAGGTTTGTCAAAACCTTGAAGTCACCCACACATCTCTATCTAAGATGACATTTTTAAGAATTCCATGAAAATTAAATCTTTTGAACAAATTGTTGATGAAATTATCGTAGAATAAATGAAAAGAAACAATTGCATAAATTAAATATAATTGAAAGACAAAAACACAAAAAAAAAACAAATTTTTTTTGTAGTGGTTCACCAACTGGCTACATCCACTTTCAACAGGGGAAAATCTTTTATTAAGTTCTATATTTTGCATACATCCATATGCTACAACATACAACTGTCTTCAACAAGAAAGCTTTTTCATTTGCTAGTTAGAAATAATAATAATGTCTTCAAGAAAAGGATGGCCAAGAGACACTATATGGAATGACCAAGAAAACCATTGGGATTCACCAACCCAACAAACTCCCACTTGAAGCCCAATGAGTATTGCAACATACTAGACATTCCCCTGCTTGGTTATTTATTATCACTTTTTCAGAATGCTGAGAGAAGCTCTACAAAGTTTGAACTTATCCCTTGGAACTACCTTTGTCAAAGCATCCATCAGGTTCACTTTAGTATTGTTTTTTCCACCTAAAACTTACCCTTATCAAGAATATGTCTAATGAAATGATACCATAGTTCTATATGCTTCGTTCTATTATGAAAAGCAGAGTTTTTCACCAAGTGAATATCACTGTTGCTATCACAAAATAAAGTGAAACAAATTGTTTACACCAAAATTTTCCCAATAAGCTCTGTAATCATATCATTTCCTTTACTCCTTCAATGAGAGAAATGTATTCTACCTTAGTAGATGAGAGTGCAACGAACTGTTGCGATCATGAAACCCAACTAATTGCAGCCCCGAAAAAAGTAAACACAACCTATAGTAGACCTTCGTTTTCCTAAATCTCCAACCATATCTGAATCAACATAACCTTGCAGCTGAGTATCTTTACCTCCAAAAAATAAAATATAATCTGAGGTACCTTTCAAGTAGCATAAATCCATTGAATCGCCTGCCAATGAGATTTACCTGGATTACTCATAAATCTACTCACAACTCTCACTGGATGAGCAATATCTGAATGAGTATAAACCATGGCATACATGAGACTCCCAACTGCTGATGAATACATAACACCCTTCATTTTTTCTTCCTCTTCTTGAGTTTTTGGACACATAGTTGAAGATAAGCGAAAGTGATAGACCAATGGAGTACTAACAAGCCTGACATTCTTCATATTGAACCTATCCAAGATTTTGGAAATATTTTTTTCTTGAGATAATATTATTTCTCTCTTTCTTCTATCCCTGATTATTTGCATCCCAAGAATCCTATTTGTTTCCCCTAAATCTTTCACGGAAAAATGTTGAGCCAAATGATGCTTCAATTCATGAACTATCCTCACACTAGTGCCAGTAACCAATTGATGGATAGGGGTCATTGCTGTCAGAATTCCCTAATCATTTAATCTTTAATTGTCAACCTAAGAGTGTCTAAAGATATCTATGGTAAGAGTTGGATTGGTTTTTTGGGGGGTTTTTTGTTGGTATGCTTTGTTAGGAGCAGTTCAGAGTTGTTCCTTCCTTATCGGAAGTGACTCTACGCTATTCTACACTATTCTTCTAACTTCTTTCTTACTTAACTTATTCTAAAGCTTTAAATGGAGTTACTTCAAAATAGAAAATGTGCAGAGATAGGTCATATTCCAAGCTAAATTAGATCGTGAGAATGGATGATTAACTTAATCTAATTTGCAAGAAAATAAGAATCTAACATTTACTCAAATTCAAGATCTAACTAATTGACAAAATTTAAATCTAATTTAAAAAAAACAAACTACTCCAATCCTCATTCATCCAATCTAACAAGTAATAATTCCTGCTATGTGCATATTCCATTAAGAACACAACCATTTATCAATGATAAACTAATTATATTATCTGCAATCTAATTAATTGGAAAGTGAATTGAAAGGATTCTATTTAATTAACACAATAATCGAAATAAAGATTTCAACAATAGATTTGAGATTTATTCTAACATTAAATTGATGAAAAAATTTCAATTTAGAACAAGAATGAAGATGAGCTCATTTAACTAACATGATCACCTTCCTTCAGACGAGCAGACCCTGCTCTACCTCTGGAGGGATCTTAACACATATATGATCAACTTCTTTTGTTATTCCATCAAATTTTCCCAAAGAGGGACAAAAGTAAAAAGTATCTAGTGAAGAATTGAGAAACTAAAATATTCTACTAGCGAACTAACTTGAGACTGGATATAAATATCCTTCTCTTATTTGAAAACAAGGAAAAGCAGGAAATCAAACTAACTCTAGTCTATTAAAGATATTCTGGAGCGCAGGGAGAACAATCATGAAGATCTTACAATTATCTTTAGTTGATGTCGAACAAAACTTTAGATCTGGAACACATGCTTAGCTGGAACTATTGTTTGGTTGACAGGTAACTTGGTCGAAGATGTTGAGTTGTGAAAGGTTGGCCGCCAATCTCATTTGAATGGGAAACAATTAGAACTTCATTTGTTATATAAATGCTCTTCCAGTTAAACGTTAAATACACACAATCATGAAACAATAACACATTAAATACCATTAAATCATGCATTCAAAGGAAATAAGAATTTATATAAAAGAATTCATATTCTAAGTCTACATACATAATTAAGCCCATAAATGAAGCATATAAAAGGTAATATCATTAGTTTTAAAGCCAAATATAAAGTATCAAGTGTTAAACTTAGAAAATATATGAGGTCTTTGCAAGGCCTCATCATCCTCCCCCTCTTGCTCTTAACCATGTCCTCATAGTTACAAATCAATTATATCAGGGATGTCCTTGTTTAGAGTTTCGATCCATAAGGCACAATCAAATACAACTTCTCTGTATTGGTCTATTGTCCTGAGTTTGTTGGTGAAGCCATTGTTTTGTTGAAGTTTCTCATACCAGGATTTCAAGACCTCCTCTGGTATCTTTTCAGGTGCATTGATTTTTGGTGTGGGCATAATGATGATGGGGATCCTAAACCTCCTCCCAATCTATAATTCCTATTTTTGTTGTATCAAACTGATCACATGCCTAACCCTTTTTAAACTCCATCTAATATTGTTTGGGTTAATGAGCTCTCTTCTTTTTAATGGATCCAAAATGGAGTTATATCGTTCAATACATGCTTGTTGAGCCAATGGAGGGAGTGTTCCTTCCACATTCTAAAAACTTGCAATACTCTTCAATAGGTTAGAAACATAAATTGGAACCACATCATTGAGCTTGACCACTTATCTGAACTTCTTAATATAGTAGGTTGCATCAGGTCTCTCCCCTCTCATTGGAAAACCATACTTTTTCTGTACTTCCTTGTATTCTTCCATTCATTTTCTCCATTCAATCTGATCTTGCAACAAAGAGACAAATGACTTGATCTGGAGTTCTCCAACATAAATGTTAAGGAGAGAATCATCTATATCTCGCATAAGAAAAGCATGCTAGAGAAATTCACACATCTGATTTTGAATACTTGGATGAATTTTAAAATATGATTGTAGAAAATCATTGTTAGTCCTGAAATCAAGAGGTCTTTATAACATAAGTTGATTTAATTTCCATTTCAAAAATAAATATCTAAGAAATAAACCATACATCCCTGAAGGTTTTATGGTAGCTACTAATGCAAAAGCTATGTCCACCGCTTCAACAACCTTCTTTTCTACTTCATCCCTTTCCTTTGTAACTATTTATATCTTATGTTGAAACTATTTATTGAGTTGTTTGTATTTCATGGCAGTGAGTGAAAGATACCTCGGGCCTATGGACTTTCCTGTGGTTTTTCCTCTGGTGGAGGTAAACCAAGTAATCCAAAAGATGGAAATACTGTCTGCTCTGGTTCTTCCCTTTCAAGAGCTACTTACTGCCTTCTTTCTATTTCTTCCTTCAACCTTTGAATTTTGCTGTCTTTTTGTTCACATTGCTTAGTTACTTTTCCTAGGGTTTCCTTAGCATTTTCCAGTTGGGTGAACAACTGGGTTGTTTCCTGTTGCAATTGTGATTTAAGTTTTTCTATCTCTTTTTCAGACTTTGAAATTTCTTCATCCTTTTATTTTAATTTCACTTCCAATATTATGTTCTGCATTTTAAATTTTTCTATTTCCCTTTCCAACCTTGACAATTTCAATGCAAATTGAATTTCTTTTTCTTCTTCTTTTCTCTAATTTAAACTATCACTGGGCTCAACCTGTTGCTCTAAGGGTTGATTTCCTTCTCTATGAATAAATGGCTCTTTTGTTTTTTCTCCAAGCTAAGTTGGAGAACCAAGGGTAACATCATGGATTTGGGATTCTTCAAATACTTGGAACTCTGATAATTCAATGTTTTCTTCAAACACTAAGGATAAAGGTCGAGAAACTTCCTTTCAAATAGGAGATTCTAGAGCAGCAGTAGGGTTTGCATAGTAGTCTAGGTCATAGGGGTTTCTATAGATTGAGAATCTTTATCTCCTCTTTCAGGTTCTTCCGTCTCATATTCTTCAACTTGAATTATAGGAGGATATTTTTGAGCTTCCCTTTTTCTTCCTTTCTTCAATTTCTTTTTCTTCTCAGGTTTTTCAAAATTTTCATCTTGTTTTCTTTTCTTTAGTTTTTGTTTCTTCTCAACCCCTTTTTTATTTTTACTGCTTCCTTCTTCAAGTTCATATTCCTCTGAGGTTTTCATTTCTTTTGTTTTTCTTTTTATAGAAGGTTCAACTTCCTTAGAGTCTTGTTTTTGAGGCCTCCCTAAAGGTTTTTCCCTAACTTTCTTTGAGCTCTTTTTCTTTTCTATTTTCAAAGTTCTGGTTATGGGGGTTTTATATTTTCCTGAACTTTCACCCTTAGTATTCATCAGGAATTGTCTCCATTTTTCCTCACCATCTGGTTTTTGCATAAAATGATGCTTAATAATTAAATGCATTAACCCATGATGTGTTATCCTACTCTCGTTTTCTTTACATTTCATTGTCATATCACTGATTTGAGAAAATAAGAATGCAGGAAAATTTACCCTTACCTCTGGCTTAGCTTTCCCATAGTGAATATGAATCAACAACCATAGAGCTAGCCCCAACACTATAGCATACTGGCCCTTGCAAGTAATATATTTCATTAAGCAATGAACAATTGACAACCAATGCTCCTGAAGACTTCCTTAGTCAATACCCTTATTTTTCCCTTTGTGAATCTGGAAAATAGGCAGAGGTTTTGGGTCAACATGAAACATTTCTAGAAGCTCTTTTAAATCGTGTTGACCTTGCTTCACAATTTCTCCTTCAACTAGGATTCCAGACAATGCACTAATCACAGTCGTGGATACCTAAATAGCTTCTCCTCTCACTATTGTGAAGTTGATGTGGAAATTCCTTACAAATTATTGAATTACATCCCATTCATACCCCTCATATTTGAGAATGAGGTCCAACCAACCAGCTTGTTGTAACCATATTTTGGTTTCATTGTCTATTATAGCCTCTTTTGGCTCAACCATCCTCTTGTAACCCATTTTTTTCAAACTGAGAACTTGAGAAATTCAAGAACAATCTTCAGTTAGGAGAAAATGTAGAAAAAGGCGATATTACAGAAATGACAACAATTTTTTTTCTCAATGAATTTGAAATAGCTCATAACTGCTTCTATTTGGACATTAAATGTCATTTACTCGCCATTATGTTCAGTTAAACCAGAGTACACTTTGCACGCCCGAAACTTCTCACCAACCAAAATTGTTTTAAAAATTGTGATGAAAGGTGGAAAAAGTACATTCACCGATCTTGTCGTACAGTTAACTTTTTGCTTGAAACATCAATTCATAATCATTGCTTGAAAACTGAGCAAGTAATGTCACCTTATATTTAAACCGCTTAATAAATTACACTTGGTGTTTAACATGATGATATGACTTCTATAACAATTTTATGACACATAATCTAATACATTTAAAATTTCGAAAATAAATACATCATATAAATGCTTACCTCTCACGTGAAATGACATCGATGTTAACAGATGGTATATGCGATGGCAGAGTATTCCGGAATAATATTTGCAATTTTAAAAAATGATCAGAATCTATCAGAGTTCTCCAGATTATAAAGTGCATTTAATCATAGTTAATAAATGTAATGCTTTTTGCTCATATCTAGCATGCTGGGCTCAACCCTTGTGGGAGCCCACTTTTCTCCACATGCTATCATGTCAAATCATGAATATCAAATGAACCTATACCTGCACAATAAACAAACAAGTTAGCAAAATAATGAGGCTAAAAGCTTCCAATGATGCATTAATTCTTCTTTGTGCTCCTGAATGTCATGGATTGTATCAACTATCAATTGATCATTAATAACTTAGAGCGATCAAAAATTTTCCTCTTAAGATCTTCTTTGAATACCGAGAACAACCGATCGGGAGTAATTAGGACCCATCAATAGTTGAATTAACTTGAATGTTTAATCAAGGCTTTCATCAAAGAATTGATTTCCAATTTAATCAGGAGCCATTAGGATCTTTTTGGTTCTATGAGGAGCCATTAGAATCTATATATATATATATATATATTGGATCATTTTTCAGAAGGTAAACCACCATTTCTAATTTTCAATTTACCTTCTTTATTCATGGAAATTGAATAGTATTAAGGACAAGACACTTCACCTAAAGAAGAAAAATCTTCCTTAGTAAAATGTTCTATCCTTGATTGAAGCTCAGTTGTAAATTCTTCTTTTGATGTTGGTTTATGATAAAGCCTAAGACTATGTCCATTTACTAGCATTGTCCTCCTTTCTCCATTAATAGGTATTAACAGGACAACTTCATTATCAAAAAATTCCTTAATCTCATATGGTCCAAGCCATCTGGTATGCAATTTCCCTTTGAATTCTTGAAACTGTGAATCAAACAGTAATGCCTAATCTCCTATAGTAAATTATTTACTACGAATATTCTTGTCATGCCATTTTTTCCTTTGATTTTGAATAATCTCTGTTTGATGTAAGGCTTCCATCTTCATTTCATCTAACCTATTTGACTGCAACACTCTACTTTTCTGTGCCTCAATCAATTCTATACCTACATTTAAAGTTGTTCTAAGTGTCTCAAGTTCAAATTCTATAGGAAGAATAGGCGTCTTCCCATAAACTAATTTATATGGAGAAAACCCTGTGGTTGTTTTCCATGTTGTGTTGTATGCCCAAACAAATTTTTTCAATCTATCAGACCAATCACTCTTTCGAGATGAAGCTATTTTTGTGAGTATATTCTCCAGTTCTCTGTTAGTCACCTCTACTTGCCCATTTTCTTGAGGATGGTATGGTGATGAATTTCTATGCTGAACTTGATATCTCAAAAGAAATGCCTGAAGCATTAAAGACATAAATTGTGGCCCTTGATTTGATACAAGTGTTCTAGGTACTCCATACCTCTGTAGGATGTTTTTGTATAAGAAATCTACAACTCTTTCTTCTTTAGCAATTGGTAATGCTTTGACCTCTACCCATTTGGTGACATAATTAGTACACACAAGAATGTAATGATTTAATTTTGATGATGGATCTATGTGACCAATAAAATCAATTCCCCATTTCTCAAATGGTTCCAAGGAAACTTGTGTTTGAAGTGGAATTTTTGTAGAACGTGTAGACCTTCCCATTCTCTAACACTGATCACAATGCCTGATGTAGTGAGCTACATCCTTAGTCATTGTTGGACAGAAATAGCTTACTCCTAGAATCTTATGCACTATTCTCACTTTGGAATAATGTCCTGCACTTAGATCATCATGACATGCCTTCAAGATATCATAAACATCTATTTCTTGTACACATCTTCTCACAACATGATCTAGACACATCTTAAACAACAAACCATTAATCCATTCAAACCTAGAACTTTCTCTAACTAATCTCTTTTGTTGCTTAGATGAGAAATAAAAAGGATATTTCCCAGTTACTAAATAATTAGCAATATTAGCAAACCAAGGTGATTGAACCGATATGGAAAATAGGTGTTCATCAGGAAATGAATCTTCAACTGGTTCGTTATTCCCCTGTAAAACTATCTTGGACAAATAGTCATCCACAACATTATCTTTACTTGGTTTATCAACAATAGTTATATCAAATTATTGTAATAATAATAACCATTGAATGATACGTTCTCCCACCACAACTTTATTCATCAGGTATCAAATAGCTGCATGGTCTGTATGTAAAAAAGTCTTATAATCAGTAATATAATGTCTAAATTTTCTAATAGCATACACAACTGCTAAAAATTCCTTTTCAATAGTGGTGTAATTCTATTCAGCTGGGTTAAGATTTTTACTTATACAATAAATGGCATGCATCGCTCTCAATTCATCCTTTTTTCCAAGAATTGCTCTGATCAAAAAATTAGATGCATCTGCATTTATGTGAAAAGGTTCACCCCATACTAGCCTAGCTATGATAGGTGTGGTTGTTAAGGCTTGTTTAATATATTGAAAGGATTGTTGACACATTGCAGTCTAAATAAATTCTGAATCTTTCTTTAATAAATTAAACAGAGGATCTACAATTTTGATAAACCCTTCTATAAACCTCCTCTAATAACCAGCATGTCCTAAAAAGCTTCTCACTTCAGTTTGGATTTGAGGTACTAGTATTTGTAGAATAAATTCAATTTTCTTAGGGTCTACCTTGATTCCTTCTTTTGACACATGATGTCCTAACACAATTCCACCAGTCATCATTAATAGAATTTTCTCATGGTTCAATGATAATCTATGTTTCTTGCACCTATTCAAAACTTTATTTAGATTATTCAAAGATTCTTCATAAGTCTTACCATGAATTGCAAAATCATCCATATATACCTCTTCACATGTTGTTGTTAAATCTGCAAAAATTGCAAGAACAACACGTTGAAAATTTGCAGGTGCATTACATAGTCCAAAAAGAAAGACTCTATAAGAAAAGGTACCCCATGGGCAAGTAAACATTTTATCTTGATCTTTGAGAGCTACCTAAATCTGGTTAAATACCCACTAAAACCATCAAGAAAAGAAAAGTAACTATTGCCTGATAAGCTATCCAATACTTGGTCAATGAAAGGTAGTGGAAAATAATCTCTTTTAGTAGCCTTGTTCAATTCTCTATAATCCACACATACTCTCCATTTACCATTTTTCTTAGGCACTATGACTAGTGGAGAAACCCATTGATTGTTTGAAATAGGATAAATGAATCCTACTTGGAGCAATTTTTCTGTTTCCAACTTCACAAAATCTCTTAGTGTAGGGTTAATCCTTCTCCGAGTTTGTCTTATAGGTTTAACATCCTCAATGTAAATGTGGTGTGTACAGATATCAGGATGGATTCCTCTCATGTCCTTATAATCCCAAGCAAATGCTTCAATATTCTTTTTTAAAATCTCTTTTAGATCATATTCTTAGTTGATAAGGAAGCATTAATGAGTAAGGGCCTATCTTTTTGCACTAAGATTTGCTTAGTCTTGTTTTGAAGAGTGGAGGGTTCTCCAATCAAAGTATTTAAAGGAAAGGGATGTGGCAAAAGTTGATGGAGCAA
Organism: Sequoia sempervirens; assembly: GCA_007258455.2. Taxonomy (NCBI): domain Eukaryota; kingdom Viridiplantae; phylum Streptophyta; class Pinopsida; order Cupressales; family Cupressaceae; genus Sequoia; species Sequoia sempervirens. The sequence continues at coordinate 127,097,087 of VDFB02373365.1, read as the reverse complement.
TTGGTTATGATCTAAATCATAATTCATGATATTAGTTAAAGGGCAGTGATCTTGATCATTAATAACATCATGAACTTCAAGGTTTCCTTCTTCCTCATCTAGAAATTCTTGATATTTTTCTACATGCTTTGTCAATGTTACCATAGAAATCTCTCAAACCTCATCATCTTCTGAATTAAAATCATCAGTCCAGCTGTGGTTTTCAGATGATAAAGATGGTTTTGCTAGTGGGTAAGGGGATAATTCCTTCTATCTGATTCCATCAGAAATGGTCATGCTTCCAGACCTACAATCAATAAGGGTAGCGACTGTTGCCAACCAAGGTCTCCCAAAAATGATTGGATAACATGTATTTCTTTGTTTACTTTTCAAGATAATGAAATCAACAAGATATTCCCATGTGTCTATAGTAACAATGACATCTTCAAGAATTCCTTCCGATTTTGCAATTGATTGTTCTGCTAATTGTAAGACTGTGGTTGTGGGTTGAACACTTATAATTTCCAATTTGTCGGTTGTTTCAGTTGTGATAACTTTAATGGCAGACCCCAAGTCAATAAGGAAATTTGAAATTTCAACGCCATTAATATTAAGGGTAATCACTAGACTTCCTGGGTCACCGTACTTCTGAGGGATCAACTTCCCTGACAAAACATCATATAGTTTTCCTCCAATTTAATTCGTGGAAGGTAACTTCTTTTTCTTTCTAGGTGTTTTGACACATAAAGACTTAACAAGCTAGTTAATTTCTGGGATATCACAAATAGCTATTAGAAGTGGAATCTCAATGTTAATCTTTTAAAGTTAAATGATAATTTGGGAATCTACCAAATCATCCCGTTTCTCCTCGGTTTGTTTTTCAATCACCGATTCGTGTTGAAATCGTGTAGGAAATGGTGCTTGTTTATCAAAAGAAATATCTTCATTCTTCTGCAATGTATCCTTCATCAAATATTGTTGTTGTTCATCCTTACTCAAATCAGGTTTTGATGGTACTAATCGATTCCTCAACTAAATATATTTTAAATAAATGTTGTTTAAACCAACTATATTAGAATCAACGTTGTAAGCTGGTTGTTGAGGTTTAACATTTTTAGGATTGGGAACTAGTTGAGCTAGAATTTGAGGTTGATTTACTACTTCAAAATTTGAAGGTTGAGTGGAACCAAGCAAAAGTGATTGATTTTGATTCCAAGGTCTTCTTGGTCCTTGATTTTTCCGTTGAGGATTATTACCTTGGTTAGGCTGCCATTGAGGTTGATTAGGCTGCCACTGATATTGATTGGGTTGCCACTAAGGCTGGTTCCATTAAGGATTAGTCCATTCAGGTTGTCCCCAAGGTGGTCCCCAAGATGTTTGCATAGAAGGAGGTGGAATTGGCATTCAACCCCATGAACCAACGCAAGGATGATTCCTTCAAAGTGGATGGAAATAGTTTCAAATTTTGATTATCAAATGTGTAATCATAAGTTTGACATAATACCTTGTGTGATAGGTCGAATATATGGGTTAGAAAATGAGCAGCAAACTAAAGAGTGCAAATAAACACCAAAACAACCTACACCTCAAGATTAGCCTAAGTTGGAATCAACACAAGATAAAAGCAACAAATGAAACCTTATACCTTGTCTCGAATCGATCCTTTGGTTGGCCCTTCAATCTTTGATGTGTATGCTCTTTGGATGGCAAGATGTGCAAACTAGATGATGATGTGAAGATGGATGGAAATGGATGAAAACATGAAAAATGGCTAAGTATGGATTCTAGGAAAAATTTGCAAGAGTTTGGCTAACAAAATGATCTCTCCAAAATGAGAGAAAAGAGGGGGTATTTATAGGAATTTTGAGAATTCCTAGAAAAGATGGATGGCCAAGATTGAGCCACCAATGACCAAGATGTAGGGCCAAGGTGAGTTGAAAACTCACAAGCCCTCACATCTTGACATGTGGCATGTGATATAGCCCTAAAAGGTGAAGTGGACATGAGGTGGAAGAATAGTACATGACATGGAGGGGGGGTACAAAGTACCTTGGGATTGGACAAGATCTCCTCATAAAGGAGGTCCTTGTCCCCATGTGGGTGAGAGGACATGTGAGGAATTAAAAATTCCTCAAATATTCTCATGGGGAGATGGGAAAGAATAAAGAATAAATAGAGGACATGTGGGGAGAAGTGAAGGAATTAAAAATTCCTTTTGGGTGCATTGGGGGATTAAAAGGTGAATTAAAAATTCACATGGGGAAGTGGAGTGCCTTGCCCAAAAGGAGAAAGCCTTTAATAAGGTTGACTTAAGGACACATGCCATAAATGGGAAGGGGATTAGGTTGTATTAACCATATGATTAAGGTTGTGCAAATACTTAATTAGATGGGCTAATGACCCATTAGAAGCAAGTGGGAGATTATGGAGGATGTGACCCTAATGATGATTAAGGGTGTGCACATGCTAACACTAGTTAATTAGAAGAAGATGAAAGAATTAAGATGGATTAGAGACCAACTTGCAAAAGTTGGAGGATGTGACCATGAGAGAGAAAAGAGGAATTAAAAATGAATTTTAATTCCAAAAGGGGAATATGACTAAATAAAATAAAATGGTGTATTTATTTAATTTAGAGGAGGAAGAGGGGTAAAGTATTTATTAAATTAAATACTTTATGAACCCTATGTAAGATGCAAGGTATTAATTAAACAAATGGTTTAATTAATATTAACAGATGGGATAAGCCATTATATGAATAAGGAGACGTCTTTGATCATATGGAAATGGTCAAATTAGATGTCTACAACTTGAATTCAAACAAGAATTGATCAAGGCCCTCCAAAGTTTTCCCACAAAATGTAGGTAAAACAGAGGGTGAAATATTTTTCATGGGTGGTTCATTAGCCTCCCTATTAATAGCAATAGGGAAAGAGAGTGTTTTGTTAGTAACCTCTTCTTCTCTATCTCCTCCTCCTCCTCCTCCTCCTTGGTCTGCCATATTTTCTGAGTGTATGGAGACTGTTTGAGTGGACGATGATGAACTCAAAGATTGTGATGGAAACCCTTCCAGAGAAGGTATTAGATCTCTTCTTATAAATCTTCCAAATTGGTATCTTTGTTGATTCACCAACTAACAAAGAGATTCTTACCAACACTTAAGGCTTGAATTTTCTTTTAAATGCTAGATCATTCCCCGAAAACAACGCAAAAATGATGGTTATGGGTCATTGTTGTCACAATTCCCTAATCATTTAATCTTTAATTGTCAACCTAGGGGTGTCTAAAGCTATCTTTGGTAAGAGTTGGATTGGTTTTTTGGTGTGTTTGTTGTTGGTCCACTTTGTTAGGAGCAGTTTAGAGTTGTTCCTTCCTTATTGGAAGTGGCTCTATGCTATTCTTCTAACTTCTTTCTTACTTAACTTATTCTAAATATTTAAACCGAGTTACTTCAAAATAGAAAATGTGTAGAGATAGGTCATATTCCAAGCTAAATCAGATTGTGAGAATGGATGATTAACTTAATCTAATTTGTAGGAAAATAAGAATCTAACATTTATTCAAATTCAAGATCTAACTAATTGACAAAATTTAAATCTAATTAAAAAAAAAACTACTCCAATCCTCATTCATCCAATCTAACAAGTAATAATTCCTGCTCCACACATATTCCATTAATAACATAACCATTTATCAATGATAAACTAATTATGTTATCTACAATCTAATTAATTGGAAAGTGAACTAGAAGGATTCTATTTAATTAACACAGTAATTGAAATAAAGATTTTAGCAATAGATTTGAGATTTATTCTAACATTAAACTAATGAAGTAATTTCAATTTAGAACAAGAATGAAGATGAGCTTATTTAACTAACAAGATCACCTTCCTTTAGAAGAGCAGGTCTTGCTCTACCTCTATAGGGATCTTAACACATATATGATCAACTTCTTCTTTTATTCCATCAAATTTTCCAAAAGAGAGACGAAAGTATAAAGTATTCAACAAAGAACTAAGAAACTAATATAATCTATTGCCGAACTAACTTGAGACTAGATATAAATATCCTTCTCTTAGTTGAAAACAGGGAAAAGCGGGAAATCAAACTAACCCCAGTCTATTAAAGATATTCCGAAGTGTAGGGAGAACAATCATGAAGATCTTGCAATTATCTTCAGTTGATGTCGAATAGAACTTTAGAGCTGGAACACATGCTTAGCTGGAACTATTTTTTGGTTGACAGGTAACTTGGCCGAAGATACTGAGTTGTGAAAGGTTAGCCGCCAATCTCATTTGAATGGGAAATGATTAGCACTTCATCTGTTATATAAATTCTCTTCCAGTTATGCGTTAAATACACAATCATGAAACAATCACACATTAAATACCATTAAATCATGCATTCAAAGGAAATAAGCATTTATGTAAAATCATTCATATTCTAAGTCTTCATATATAATTAAGCCCATAAATGAAGCATATAAAAGGTAATATCATCAGTTTTTAAGCCAAATATAAAGTATCAAGTGTAAAACTTATAAAATATATGAGATCTTTGCAAGGCCTCATCACCAACATATCATCAACATAAAGCAAAAGAATAATAAACTTACCATTAACAAGCTTCTTATAATAAACAAAGGGGTATGATTTATGAGTGAAATGTTGCTGAGTCATGAAGCTATCAAATTTAAGATACCACTACCTTAGAGCTTGCTTGAGCCCATACAAATTTTGCTTCAATCTGCAATATAAATGCTCTTGAACCTATTTAGCAAAACCTTTAGGTTGCTCCATCTACAACTCCTCTTCAATATCCCCATGAAGAGATACTATTTTGACATCAAGTTGTTCAAGCTCAAGATCCCATATAGATACCATGCCCAAACAACATGAATTGTTGTCATTTTAACAACTGGTGGGAAAATTTCATTGAAATTAATCCCCTTTTCTGATCAAAACCTTTGACAACCAATCTGGCCTTGTAGCATTTATGACATCCATCTTCTTCTTTCAGTTGATACACCCATTTATTCTTCAGAGGTTTTCAATTTGGTGGAAGAGTAACCAAATCCCATGTATCGTTTTCCTTCAATGAATCCATTTCATCTTGCATATCCTCCATCCATTTTATTGAGTTTTCATCTTTGCAAGCCTATTTAAAAGTTGTAGGCTCTGATTGATCAGAGAGTAATAATTCATAATATTTAAATTTTTTTGGACACTTCTTCTCACGGGTAGATCTTCTTAATTGAGGGGCTTGTTGCTGCAAATTTTTGTCTAAACTTAGTCTCTGTAATTGATTCTAAATATCATCTATATCAGACTATAAATTACCCTACTCCTGTACATTCCCCTTAATGCTATGCCTCTGTACTCCAGTTGCTTGTGGCAAGAAATTTCCCTGTATTTGCACATTGCTTAGTTCCTTATTAAAGGTTTGTAAGTCATTTTTCATTGGCTATGATGACATAGCTTGTGATAAATATTTTAAAGGTTGCATTGGATTTTGAATAGGCAACAATGAACTTAGACTAGGTTGCATAGAAAAAATAGAGGGCTACACACTAACATTAGAAGATGATGCATAAAAATGAGAAGGAATTCTAATTCTAGATTGTTGCACGACATCCCCATATGGTAGAAAAGAGACATTTAAAGGATATGTAGTGGCAAGTGAAGTATGCATAGAGATATGATGAGGGTACTCAAATAAATTTGAAGGAAGCGTAGGACTATTAGAGGTTTGTGCATGAACAAAAGTTGACCGTGGAGCAATATTTAAAGGCTGCAAACCAATATATCTTGTATGTATATTACCTAGTGGAGGCTGCGTAGGAACACATATGGTATGATGAGAGGTAATTTTGTCCATATTAATGCCATTATCAAACATATAAACCTCTAAATATTCATTGGAAGAAGACCTCTATTTTTGCAAACCTGGGAATTTTTTTTTTAAAAAACATCCTCGACTGTGAGTAGTTTTTTTTGCAATTAGATCCCAAATCTTGAAACCAAATTGATCCTCACCATATCCAAGAAATATAAATATTTTATATTTTGCATCTAAATTTGTTCTCTGCTCTTTTGGAACATGAGTAAAAGCTTCACACCCAAAAACACGAATATGATTATAAGAAATTATTTTCTCGAGTCATCTCTCCTCTGGAATATCAAAATCCAATTGAGATGAAGGGGCTCATTTGATCAAATACACCACTGTATTACAATCGTTTGCCCAAAATTATTTCCCCAATTTGGCATTAGAGAGCATACACCGAGCTCTCTCAAGAATTGTTCGATTCAACCTCTTAGCTGCACCAATTTCCTGAGGGGTGAACATAACTATCTGAATCCTACGAATACTATTATCTACACAAAAAGTGTCAAAATTTAAATAGAAAAAATCTCCACCATTATCTATTAGTAGGCATTTAATTTTGTGCCCAATTTTATTTTTAACAATAGCCTTAAAAGTTTTAAATTTTGAAAACACCTTTGATTTTCTATTCATCATATAAATCCATACTTTGCGAGTGCAATCATCAAGAAAAGTAACAAAATAATTAGCACCTCCAAAGGAGGTTGCCTCTGTTGGACCAAAAACATCAGAGTGCATGAGATTCAAAGTTGTAGACTTCCTATCATGACCAATCTTCAAGAAGCTGGTCTAATTCTATTTACCATAAAGGAAATGCTCACATAACTCCAAATCAACTGGTTTTAGGCTAGGAAGTTGATCCCTTTGAAGCATGTCTTCAAGTCCCCTTTTTCTTATATGTTTGATCCTATTATGCCAAAGCTCCGAACCACTATCCACAACTTCCATTACAGATCCCACTTCACCATTTCACTCTAAAACATAAAGATTACCCATTCTATTGCCTTTTACAATCACCAAGAGAACTTTGGTTACTTTCCAAGTATCTAAAGAAAATTTCACATTGCACCCTTGAGCAATAAGCTTGCTCACTAATATTAAATTAGCATAGGAACATGTATCACATCTTTCAAGATCCATTTATTTCCAATTTTCAAACACAATATTACATCTCCTTTTCCTACTATTTCACATTCTTTATTATCTCCAAGAAAAACTCTATTGAACTTACCTTCTTGGTAGTTTGTGAAAGCACCCCGACATGGAGTAGCATGAAAAGAGGCACCGAAATCGAGCACCCACAAATATGTAGTCGTGTCACTTGCTGATAAAACCAAAACACCATATCTTTATCATATGCACTGTTTACTTCATTATTGCTCACCTTGTCTTGTGCCTTTTTTGTAATTCCAATAATTCTTTTTTGTGTGACTCGGTTTGCCACAAAACCAACAAGCACCATTTCAGCCCCTAGACTTTGATCTTGGAGCAGATTTGGACCTTCTTATGTTATTATTTTTGCCTCTATCTTGACTCCTTCCCCTATTTCTAGTACTTACAATAGTCAAAGCATCATTGAATGAGGGTTCTTGATTTTTTCTCCTCATGTCTTCATTGAGAAGTGTGGATGCAACATCATCAAATTTTAATTTACTTTTTGTAGCCACCGAAGTGCTAACTGCCATCACCACTCCTTCCTAGTTGTTCGGTAAAGAACATAATAAAAAAAATTGCCTTAATTTCATCATCTAAATTGATACCCACTTAAATCAATTGGGTGACCAAGGTATTGAATTCAGTGAGGTGATTTGACATAATCCCACCTTCTCTCATTTTCAAATTGTATAACTTTTTCATGATGAATACCTTGTTTGATGTCGATTCCATCTTGTACATGTTAGAGAGTATATCCCAAATTTCATTGTTCTCTCTACTGAAATAGTGAATAGCACATTGCTGGACAATGAAAGAAAAATAGTGCCCTTGCTTTCCTATCCATTTTCTCCCATTCTTCGTTCGGCATTGAACCTTTTCCTTTGGTTTTTACAATCAATGCGAGTGAGAGATCCTTCTTAATTAGTAGTGATTCCATCTGTACCTTCCACAATCCGAATTTCTACCCCACAAACTTCTCTATCTTCCATTTATCTGCGTCATCCATGCTTTTGGAAATTCTTCACCAATTTCCAATGAACCGCTTTAGCACTGAGCTTCTTCACCAAGCTCTAATACCAATTTTTGATGAAATTATTGTAGAATAAATGAAAAGAAACAATTGCAAAAATTGAATATAATTGAAAGACAAAAACACAAACAAGAAAACACATAATTTTTATAGTGGTTCACCAACTGGCTACATCCACTTTCAGCAGGGAAAAATATTTTATTAAGTTTTGTATTTTGCATACACCCATATGCTACAACATACAACCATATTCAACAAGAGAATTTTCATTTTCTAGTTAGAAATAATAATAATGGCTTCAAGAAAAGGAAGGCCAAGAGACACTGTATGGAATGACCAAGAAAACTATTGGGATTCACCAACCCAACACAAATTTCATAGCCATCACTAGAATTCCATTAGTTCAATTATTCAAAATGAAGTGAGAAAATTTGGTGAGTTTATCCATTACCACAAAATCATATCATGATGATTTCTTAGTTTAGGAAGTCCTTGGATGAAATCCAAGCTAACAACTTTCCATTTCTACTCAAGAACTTCATGAGGATACAAAAATCCTACTGGTTGTTGGTGTTCAACCTTGATATTGACACTCAATATTCGATAATAAAATTTGTGGCATATTTCTTCATTCCCTTTCAAAAATATAGTATTTTTAGACCAACTAATAATTTATTTACTACTAGATGTCCCAAATAAGGGTGCCATAGGATTCCTTTAAAATAAAATTTCTCAAGTCACCTTGATTGGGTATGAATATTCATAGAGTTTTGTATCTTAAAAGCCCATCATAATCAAATCAATATCCCTCATATGTGGGATCTTGAGAATTCTTTAAGAGTGCATTCTTGAATTGCTCATAAAAATCATCACTTGGGGAAACATTCAAGAATTGCTCTCGAAAGGCTATATAAACACTAGCTATTGTTGCAATATGTCTCCTATGACTAAGAGCATCAACTACTTAGTTTTATTTAACTTTTATGAAATTGATGTCAAATTCATAATCAAAAACCAATTCTAGCCAACACCTTTTGTGCATGTTTAGGTTTGGGTGTGAAAATATACTTAAGTCCTTAATTTTCTAACTTAAGTTCAAAGGGCTTTCCCAACAAATAATGCCTCCAAAATTTTAAGGCGTGCATAATTACTGCCAATTCCAAGTCATGTGGAGCATAAATTAATTCACATTGTTAGAGTTTCCTTGATTCATAAGCCATGAATTGACCATCATGTATGATCACACCACCCGATCCTTCTCTTAATGCATTGGTAATGACCATAAAATAGCCCTTCGAATAATGAACTCTAAGAACTCGAGTAAATTTATCCTCCAAAATTTGAAAATTATTTTCACACTTTTCCATCCACTCAAGCCATTTTCCTTTTTTGGAGTGAGGTAATAGGATTTATAATTTTAAAAGAAAAATCATGTAATACTCGACTAGTCCCATAAAAATATGCACCTCATGCATGATCTTAGGTGCCAACCAATTTATGATCACCCAATTTTTTGTGGGATCAACCAAAATTACCTTTATAGAGATTATATGCCCCAAATACCACACTTCTTTCTAGAAAAAAAAGTGTATTTGGATAAATTGCCATATAATTTGTGTTCCATTAACCGTTGAAGAACTAGTCTCAAATGTTGAACATGTTCCTCTTCACCCTTGGAGTATATCAAAATATCATATATGATGAAAAGGAAAAATTGAACTCCAAATAATCTATGAAGATGTTTGTCATCAAATTCATAAATGTTGTAGGGGTGTTGGTCAAACTAAAAGGTAAGACAGTGAACTTATAGTGTTGATACTTGATTTTAAATGTTGTATTATGGATATTTTCATCTCTAATCCTTAATTAGTGATAGCTAAACTACAAATCGATCTTTGAGAAGATTGTTGCACTATGCATTTGATAAAAAAAATCATCTATGTTGGATATGATATATTTATTCTTAATTGTGGCCTTGTTTAGCTTGTAATAATTAATACCAAAATATAGTGTCCCATCCTTCTTGACAAAGATGATTGATACTCCCCATGGTGACACACTAGGGTGAATTAACCCCTTAGAAATTAAATCTTACAATTGAGACTTTAGCTCAACCAACTCCATTATAGACACTAGTCCACCTGAGCTCTTGCTTGATTAGCATATTCAACTAAACATGAGTTGGCCATATAACTAACTCTCCTAGGAATTTCACTTAACAATCTAGGTGGTACAAAAAAAAAATGTGGGACCAATTATAGAGGAGGGAATTTTCTACTCTCAAGATAACAAGATCTAAAGGAGCAAATTATCTCTCAACTACCTCAATTGACCCTACTCAAGTGAATTGGAAATAAAGATGCTTTAAAATTGAAATCTAAGCTATATTTAACAATGAATATAACTAAAAATCTCAAATAAATTACAAATATAGAGTAATAAAAATATTTAGTTTACAAAAATGGAAGACATAGAATATATAGAATGTGATACCAGTTGAGCGAAGTCTCAAACTTAGACACCAGCGTATTGCGAAGATGTGTGCACACTTGTGTTGTCGTCTGTATGAATGAAACCCAAAAATGGCCAGAGTGAAATCATTTTTTTGGTTGAACCTATTCAACACCTACACACATGGAGATGATGAATTTTTTTTGGGTTGTATAGGGGTTCACCTTAGTCAAACCCCTTCTTTGGTGTTTCCACCTCCACAAACAACCAAACAAGATTGAAAGACATAAAAAGTAAATAGGCGATGATAAAAACAAACCTCGATGTGGGGAGAACCCCTATCATGATTAAAAGATGCTAGACGATCAAATAAATGTGATAATGGATGAGACCGATTAAATGACAAGCAAGATAGCTTTACCAATAGTTATGGCTCCTCTCTTGAGATGATAGACATTATGAGATCATGTGTGAGAGGATTCTGTACTACTATAAATATCCAAGACGTGAGATAATTTTGATAGAGTTTCATTATAGAAAGAGTGATAGAGAGCTCCAAGTCCAAAAAGTCTCAAAAATTTGGGAAGACTTGTGAAAATGAGAGAGAAAAGCAAGTTTTATTTTTGGACTAGGTAGGAATAACCATTCGAGTAGTATTTGGGTGTTGGGACATGCACCACAAATGAACTGTAAATAATATTCCCATTTGAATCTCAAGTTTTAGTGGGATGTTTGTGTTACATAGATGTCTATGCGTTGCATTTCCATTTGACCAATTTCCTTCAAAATTCAAACCATAGGCTACAAATGCTTCATCATTTCCATCCATGAGATCAAAATTGTGAAATAGTGATTATGGATTTTGTCATAAATGCATCAGGCATCATGCACAAGTGTGAAATTGATCTATGGTACAATTCTTGACACTACATTTTTCCCCCACTTTAGTGAGCTGATCATTCAAATGGATTAGCTACAATAAAGTAGCTAAAATATGTAAACATTAAGTACCACAAGTGCATTAGTTGCCTTGAAAAAAGGATAATGTAGAGGCCACATATGTAGAGCTTTCCCTAATGTCTAATTAACTGGTGTAGATGATCATGCACATGACTTAATGGACCTAAAGATCCCTAAACTAAGGAGTTCATCATTCAAGAGAGGGCTTCATTGAATTATCAACGAGGGAGTCATAGAATTTAGATGATACTGGAAAGATATATGCATTCAAGAATTCTAAATTTCCTACATCGACTAAGTATAGGTAAATTGAACACATATAAATCCATTAAAGGCTTTTAACCGAACTTGACTTCTATCTCAAAAATAGAATAAGAGAATAAAAATAACTACTTAATTGCTATGGGTACTTAATGCTTATGACTACAACTCAATAACTATTATGCTTATGATTGTAACTCAATAATTGTTATGTTGTAACATGTCCTGATCCAACTAACCTTCAAAGTATTGAACATAGTATCAACTAAAGATTTCCAATTCAAAATTTACATCATTCATAATAGCATAAATTGAAAACTAAAATTTAAATTTACAATGCACAATCAAATTTATCAACTAATCTAATGTGGTTATGTAGTACCTCAAGTGGCCCTTGCTTGAGTTACTGCATCCACAAAATATTCTTCAATTACTCACTCAAGAAAACATGCTACCAGAATATATTCTCTTTATTACATTCCAATCATACATAGAGCTATTCAATAGAATCTAACATAAAATATTATTCATTCTAACACATGCAAGATATAGATGTCCTTCTCGATAGGGTACCTTGCTATATAAGGTTTGTAAGAGTCCATTTATTTATGAACTGCAAACAAAATTAAAAGAAGATGCCAACTCTCCCATAGGAATAAGAAGAGGAATAGGTTTTCTAAAACAAAAAAATGTTAATTAGAAAAACAAAAGTATAGAAGTTGAATAAGGACTTTGCACTTAATCGATATTAATCGTTATAACTGAAAAAATGCCCAAACAGAGCAGTTCTTATTATAACTCTTATCCCTTATTGGAACAAAATCCTTTCTCCTTCATGTCTTATTAAAATATAGGAGTGAAAATTGGTCATCCATGATCTTGTCCTTAAATGACCACCTCCATATTGTTCTAAAAGTGTGATCGTGTTGTAGTAGATTAACTCCTTTGGATCGAATTTTCATCCTTTTGCTGTAGGTTGAGAAGCCTTTTACTACAGGTTGATAGGTTCCTTGCTGAAAGGGTTAATCCTTATTTATTCAAGGCATTTTCATTGCTAACAACTATAATTAAACATGAAATTTGTTATCCTTGATTTCAACTGCACTTAATTCGTGGGATAACCCCTACAAAGTTTGTTTGTTTCGTAACCCATGCACTCTAAGCACACAAAATGAGGAAAACCCCAATTTTCTCTTGTGTGTGGTCGCCTAGCCTTGGAACATCTTTCCGAGCATTTCCCTTTTTTTCATTTTATTGAAATTTGCAATTTTGTCCAAATTGAAAATTTTAATTTTAAGTTAGGATTTTTTTTTGCTCTTGTAGGAGCGCTGAAATTCAATGCCATTGCAAGGAAAATACAAAAAAATAAAATAAAAGTGTGAGGTCGAGGTTTTTCACCGACCTTGCATATCATTCACTTCTTCAAGTTGCATTGGAATTATTTTTTTCCCACCCCTTCAATTTTGGTCTCACACGAGTTAGTAATAAATGTTGTTTTAATGACTATCAAATTGGTTTTTAATTAGTTTTTAATCATTCTATTCCTCATTTCATTTTTTTCTTGCCATCCTTTATCCACTGTGAGTTCATGTGAAGTTTGTGAGATCATTTTCTTGTGGTTTTTCGAGCGGATTTTTCACAGGTTTGTGGTAGGGTTATCATCTTCTTTTTCTTTGAGTATGTCATCATTCTCACTCTCCTTTTTGTTTTATATGTGTTAGGGTTTTAAATCAAAATGTATGCTTGTATTTTCCATGTATTTTATTTTAGGTTTGATTGTATATGTGTACCCGCGTTTCCATCACTGAAAGTTTGGGTTTTGTTTGACCCCTTTTTGTTACATGTTTAGTTTACATTGTTTTTTGCGTAATGGGAGGTAGGGTTTTGTTTTGTTGAAGCCTCTATGTATGCTGGAGTCATACCCATATGTAAACCTTTACACTACATTGAATCACCATTGTTTCCCTCATGTAATCACAATTTTTTTTGCTGATTTATGAGGGAATAGGAGATTTAAATCACCCGTTATTAGGATTGTACGTGGAGTTTATTTTCAGTTTACACAAATTTTTCAACCAGTTAACATATGCATTGGCGATGAATTTCACCATTGTTGCAAGATCGACCTTACCTAACCTTGTATATTGAGGTAGTGAAATTCACTGCCAATACATACCAGTGTTTCAAACCTGTGCCACTTGCGAGAGAGGTATTTTTCATTGCCTCGACTTGTTTTACCTTAGCGATATGTGATGTCAGGGTTTTTCCCCAATAGTACTTATCTTTGAATGATTTACCCAAAATGCAAGGTCGGGGTTTTTCCCTGACCCTGTGTTATTTTTACATGGCTTTCACCATGTTGAAGCGATATTTTCACCGCACATGTAAAACAAAGAGTCCAACCCCCTTAAAAATGCATTATAAAATTTTTTACTGATTGTGCATATAAAAGAATTCCCAAATGTTAAGTTGCATGGTCAGGGTTTTTCCCCACTTGTGCAAAAAAGGCTTAAGGAAACATGCAAAATTGGTTAAAAATCTCAACTTTACATCAAAAGAAACAGTGATTTTCCTTTTTTGCATAGTCATCGAATTTTAGCGACTATGCAAAAATTTAGCAAACATAAAAACCCATTTGCAATGGCATCATTTTTCAGCGCTATTACACATTTTTCTCCATTCCACATGCAGAGGTGTTGTTTTTTAGCAACCTAGCAAAAATGCAAAATTTCTCTAACACTGGGGAAATTTTTCCTTTTTACCAATTTGACTTCTTGTGCTCCATTTTTCACACCCATTGTGCTCAAGCCCTAGAGATATGTGCAATAACTTTGATTTTTTCCCTTGCTACAATTTCCAATATGAATATTTTCCTGACACTACAAATATGGTAAAATTTTTCATGCAGTTTCTTGTGCACATACTTTGTGATCTTCACATTTGCATTTCCTCAAAGGCACAATTTTTTTTAGATGTCAAATTAATTTCCTAGCAAGGCCAAAGCAATGAAATACAAGTATCAAGGAGTTTTTTTGACCACTATGGTCACATCTATCATTGAGGATACAAAAATCAACCATGTGGATCTATCAAAGTTTTTGGAAAGGACTAAAAAGCGGCCCTTGGACAATGGTATGAGGTCCATTATTCAAAGAAATATGCAATTGGTGTCCTCCTTTCCTGTTGCAACACATAACCCAAAGTTTATTTTACAAGTTGCTTCACACTATGACAAGGATACTATAAGCATTAAGGATGCAAATGAGAATATGATTATAAGGTTTGATGCCGAATTCTTTGACAAGGATTTTATATGTTTGAGCATTGATAGGTATGTGGAGATCTCTAAAGAATATGGACACGCAAAATATGATCAAGAACCAGGCACTACTAAGTGGGTAATTAATAACAAATGGTTGAAGACACCTCGCCAAAGAATCTCTAGGTGGCCCAAGAGTTTCCCTCACAGTGATTTCATTGAAGAGGTGAACGATCTCACCGCTCTTCTTAGTAGAGTGAAAGGGATGGCTATTTCATCTATTTTGAAAACTAGATGTATCTTTACATCAAGATTATTTTGAAGAGAACAAAACAAATCTTCTGGGGTGAAGAAACCAACGATGCCATTCACGAGCAATTGACCAAGGTGCTTACAACACATAAGCTCTATATGAATTCTTACTTGGTATATGTTGTTGTAGCAACAAGGAATTTTATAGGTTTGACAACAAAGGGGAATAGAAGGGTGACCCAAGTATACAACTACTTCTCACAAATATCTCTGAATAGAAGCATTCACCATTTTTGAAGGGTGAATGATGCTTTCTTTGGTCCTTTCATGTGTGCATTGGATCCAGATCTTGAAAGGAAAAGAGTATAAGATGATGAATGGAAAGTTTTGAATAAATATGGTTGTTTGTATTTGCAATTTCATACTTTTACATATATGAGAGTTGTTTTCTTTACTGGGTATTTGTACATGCTTCCACGCTATCCCAGTGACAAGATTGTCTTGATGGAGTTGTACAGAAAAATCATTGTAGTACATAGCAAGCAAATGGAATCCCATAAGCTGGGTTTCAAGTTTCCATTGACAATCGATAAAAATTCTATTCAAACTTCTCCCAAAGCTAAAGTTGTTGAGTCAGAAATGTAGTGGGTAACATTGAAAATATTCAAGAGGCTTGATTTTGATTACCAAGGTATGAAGGATTGAATGAAGAAAGCTTATTCACATGTGCACCTAATTGAGGACATATGGGTTGATATCGGGATAGATGAAGAAATAAAAAAGATGGACTATTGTAGGCTCACATTAAAGCAAATTGAAGAACTAGACTTGGCCGACATTCCTGAGGGCATGGAGGATGATGGTGACATGTTAGATATAGCCTATGAATAGAAAAACATGGTAGGATCTCCTCTTCCTCCCATTCAATGGTTTCAAAAAGAGGTAACCTCAATCTAAGAAAGATTTGAGCCTATTCTTTCTAACACCAATGTTTGATTACAAGAAAGGGGAATTTAGTTGAACCGATTTATCATTGGGTTGGAGGAAGAAACAAAGATCCTACTGGTAAGAAGTCAGAGTTGAGGAAAAATAACAAGAGCGATGCTCCAAGTTCAAGCAGGCCATCTAAACCCAAAATCAAGTTTGTGGTCAAGGGAGGTAGTAAGAAAGGAAAAAAAACCACAAAATAGCCATCTACTCAAGAACATGCAGAGTCCATGAAAAAAGAGAGGAAAGAAGAGGAGGAATGCCATGAGGAATAAAAAATGTCTCCTCATGAGAACATTCCAAAAGAACCACCTATTTCATCTTCCCCCATTGTCACCACTACTTCTACTCCTCCTATGACTTCAACTATTCCTAATATTCCTGCTACCACAATCACTCCTACAGACACTATTAATATTCCCCCTTTAGTGTGAGTTCAATCTATACATTCATCCCCCTTAAGGACTATTTTTGAAAGCCCCAAACATGATTTTGATAATGTGATAGGATCTCCAATGTCTTTTCCTAGCTTATCTTCTGTCTTTTGACATTTCATCTCATTCTAACTTAGAAAAATTCATGATTGAGTTTGTTCAAGTGTCGAGTGTGGAGATTACAATTGTTGTTTCAACTGACACTCCTCCTATCATAACCACTACTTTTGTGAGTTCAACAACAACATATCAAATAATGGCTATGAATCCAGGAAAGAGCTCACCACTCCTACCTTGGATCTCATTGCAAACACCAAAGAGGATAACAACAACCATCTCCCCAGATGAGTTCGACTTCGTGCAACTTGCACTTACAAAAAAAGGACTAAAAATAATGCGAAGACTTTGTCAAGGTTGTTGTTCAACAAAGAGGGTAACAGGTATGTAGAGGTGGCACAACCTCCTCTAGATAAAACATAGGAAGAGTTGGATATGTCTGACTATACTATAACAAGAGTTGAATTGGGAAAGATCACTCATGATACCACGAAAGTAGATGCCCAATCCACATTGAATACTCTTGTTGAGAAGTTTGATGTGGTCAAGAAAGTGAAGGATCAGTATAAAGAAAAGAATGAACAACTGACATCTGTACTGTGAAATATTACCCAAAATTTTAAGCCTGTTGAACTAGTGGTTGTTAGTATTGAAGATCCTATGATCCAGAAGGTGAAAAAGATGCACACAAGGGGTTGAGTGGTTGGTGAATTCCTCGACTGGATGGTCGTACAAGGTTATGAGCTCTTGGTATCTCCAATGAAGAAAATGAAAAGGATGGAGGCCATAAAATTAGAGTTGGATGATATTGTTGATGCTTTTGTTCAAGAAAAGGAAGATATGGAAAAAAAATTACAAGATTGGGTGAAATAAAGGAGCTCAAACTGGATATTTTGGTAGAATTTGGAATCATTCCAAATCAAGATATGTATGTAGAGGTCAAGGAGACTATGATACATAAGGTGAATGACCTTAAAGATTTGATTGATGATTTGCAAAGTGCTCGTGAAGTGGGCCAGGACAATAATTTGAACCTTATCAATAGAGTTGAAGAACTTCCTTGTAAGTTGTGAGATGATAATGATAAGGTTCTCTCCTATAAGAAAATTGTTCAAGAATTTACTAGCATGATTCAAAAGGAATCTGAGGATCAAGCCTTTTCAGTGGCTTCGATGGATAAGTTATTTGATATTCAGTTGACCTTGGAAAACTTAAACATGCTTTTAGAAAGGCATGATGAAGCTTGCGATACACTGAAGGAGTCAATCCTAAGAGTCCTCGTCATTGCCAAACATACTTCAGGCCCGTATAAAGATGAGGTTCATACCATCATGAAGAAGTATGATAAATTTTTGATGAAGGATGTTGGAGAAGGCTGATTTTACCTTAGTTTAATTTTTATCATTTTCATGCTTTTTGTAATTAGCTCTGGACAATTTACTTGTATTTTTCAAAATTGTAATTACATGTAAAATAAAGAAGTCCCAAATCAAATTAGACTCTCTTGTTTGAATAAGTCAAAGTAGTTATTTCTTTTCATAGATTAACTCTCAACTCTCCTCTATATATATGAGGGAGTTCTTTTGTATTTTGTAACTTTTAATCTTATGCAATGAAGTGCTGCCCAAATTGTGACTCAACTTTTAAACTTTGTCTTCAAATTGAAAGTTCAAATTCAGTTAATAAAAGGAGGAAAATTTTGATTTCAACCTTTATTTTGAATCAAGTTTGTATGAGTGAGAATGTTCTTATGTCATTCTTGTTGATTTCTCTTATTGTTAGTTGGATAAGTGGCAATTCTTTCTTATGATTGGAAGGATGTTCAATGTAGTATATATAAACTATATTTCTTACTTGAAATTGTGTGATGTATGTATTTCTTGGTGAAGATTATCAATACTTTGGGCTTCGAGTTATTCACTTTGTGTGTGGATCTATTGGTGAAGTGGGTTGATAGACTTTGTGCTACAATGTGCGTCATTTGTTACTTCATAACTATCATAGAAGGAAACAAGAAGAATTTGTGCTTTTGTGTGTCTTTTGGTTACTTATAATTTAGTTGTACTGGTACTCTTTGACTACTCTTAAGTTTAATCAAGAATATTGGTCATTATTTCTTAGGTAGATATTTAGAGGTGAAAAGCATTACAAAATATTACTGTGGAACATTGTAAACGTATTTTCTAAAAGAAGAGAAAATGGTGAATGTAACACACATCATGGTTAAAGCTAGTATAAATACTTTTAGTTTAGCGTAGTTTACTCTTTGTTCCAATAAGAAATAAGAAGGGAGCCTCCCCTTTCTGAGAGGATAGAACATTCTCATCATAGCTGTGGCTAAAATCCCTATTTTGTAATTTGTAAAGGAATTACAAAATATTCACCCAACAAAATTATACTAAACTCACAAACATTCATAGTTCATATACACACTTATTAATATAACATATATCGACTTCAAATGATTTAAAATTCTTAAAGTATATAAAAGATTTGGTAAAGTCTTTTAGATTTTAGTAGAAAATAAGATAAAATTATGTAACTACAAGTAAATAGGACATTCTTATGGCTCATCAGTAGAGGTCGACAAGAGCGATGCCCCTAGTGCTCGGTGAAAATCTACAACATTTGATGTGAAAATCTGGCTGCAAAATAAAAAATTTGTCAATTCCAAAAACGAAAGAAGCTACTTCGACGAGAAGAATTCTTAAGAAGACATTAGCGAGTTAGAAGATAAAACTGATGAGGGTGTGAATATATTCCCCCTCATGTTACCCCCAGCTAGGAGGGTAAAAATAGGAAGGTAGCTAAATTCAAATTGCCACAAAAAAATTCAAAAATGGGAGAAAATTTGACTATATACTCACTAGGTGGGCCCCAGATGGGTCATTTCCACTATTCGCAATGAGGACTTTTGCTAAGATTTCTATAGAGCTTTAACAAAAATTCCTCACAAATGAGAGTTTAGGCCATTATGCATAGAGGAGCTTTGCACTGCATGGAGATAAATGAGCCCTTAGATGAGGTAGGCCAAAAAAATTCAATTTTTCTTTTACTTTATGCATTTTATTTCAATAGGAAGATTTAGGACAACACAAGTATCCCAGGTGTGTCCTAGTGTCCAGGACCTTGCATGTTCATCCAAGGGAAAATTCCATGCTAGTGTCCTCCTAGCGCATTAGCATCTAGGAGGGTGCGCTAGTGTTCTAAAAGTTAGAATTGAAAATTTTGGTAAAATTTTAAAGCTCGACATGCTTAGAGTAGTTGTAGATAGAAAAGATGTTGGATTTTGCATGATAGAGTTGCATTTTTATAGATTTTACTAGTGCTTTGAGAGCATATAAGTGGCCTTATCTTATCACTCCTATGTAATCACATAGGGAACACTACAACTCATGACCACAACTTGGTTCATCGATCCAACCTTTAGTGGATTTATGAGATGCTTGAGATGAGATTTCATCTGGTGACATCTGTTGATGGCCTTGGTGGAGAGTTGGGACACAAACACCATGTCATTTCATCTCCCTAAAGGGGAGATGATGATTACTCTTGTGGATGTCTACTAGGTTTTGTGCCTCCCTATATGAGGGGAAAGGATCTCCTTGGATGATCCATAAACAGTTCAAGATGTCTGGGATAGCCATTTGTATTGCATTGACTGAATGGTTCCTTTAGACACCACAAGGAACATCTACCTAAGATGGCTAGAGAAGGGATGAGTGGTAGTGCCCTTGGTCCATCACATCATGATTATGATGGTGGCACTCTGAGTGGCCATAGATGAACAAGGATCTCCCTTACATGCAAGCCTCATTCAGTATGTTTGAGAGATGGAAGAGAGGAGCACCAAATTCACTTGGGGTTAGAGTATGGTAGCCCATCTATACCATGACCTTGGGTGATACATGCATTACAAGTACCATGGCTTGATGAGTTTCACACTCCTTCATGTGTGGGATTTCGAGCATATCATTTGCAATCAACTAGCTGATTTTCCTTGATGGATCACAATTGACTTTCCACGAGAACACACATACCCACTAGTGCAACAATGGAGATTTGGTGATTGAATATTTTGGAGGCATCTATCATAGACCGACTAAGGGTCAGCAATATTGTATGGTAGCCCTATCGAGGATGGATTGATGGCCCATCAATAGGATGTAGCTACCATGCATGCAACACAACCAATTCTCAGCAGGTCAACATGATCATATCATAGTTCTATATTACTAAAGATGGGCTATGAGATAGTTTGGATAGGTGTAGATGACCATTTGTACTATATCCACTTACATTAGGTCCTTCAAGAGCCTCATCAGACTTGGGGACCTTCCCTGTCCTACCATCAGGGACATCACATTGAGTGAGGTGGGAAACAATGATGACAATGATCCACCTGTACTAGACATTGATGATGTCGGGGTCACAGATGGATTTGGTAGATGGTGGGAGAGAGCAGGTCCCACTCCCATATGAAGGGCACACAATATATTGAGAAGGGGGGTGAATTATTATATGCAAAAACTCTTTAATTCAACATTAATTTCAATTAATAAATTCTCCAAACATGAACCTCAAAAACATCAAAGCAACAATCATTGATTTCCTTAACCATTAAACAACACAGATGCACACATTCACACAAAGAACACCAGATATACATGGAAACTCAAAATGGGAAAAAGAAAGGTGAGAAGAGTTTCTTGGAGCTACTATCCAAATCCAACCTCACAAAATAAGGAATCACTTACAATCTTGAAGTAGGAACCAACATACTGGAGACACCAATCCCCAACATAAATACTTGAGCACCAACTCAATAGGTAGACACCGGTCGTATTGGATTATAGGGATATGATTTTTGGACTCTTTAGACTAATAACACATCTTGCACTTGATCTGATCAACCTTTAGACACTCTCCCACACAACATATGATCTTGTGATAATGATGCACAATGATTGGAATTCAACTCACAAATTACATCACTCTAATATTCACATTGAAGTACTATTTTTTTTTTTGCTACATAAGAGAGAGTATATTTATATGAAAAAAAGTATACAAGCATTTGCGAGTGCAGGAAATGGATTTGATCCTAGAACCAAAAACCATCAGAAACCACCACGTAAACTAAATCCTAGAGAAAAAAACCAAAATGGCTACTAGCCATATGCAACCATTTCCAAAAAAAGACATTGGGCATAGCCTAGCAAAATGCCCATCTTCGGCGGACCAACTAACAATGCAGGAGATGAGAATTTACAAAAGCCCTACTATGAGCCACCGTCGACCACCCATAAACCACCCACCAAAAGGAAATTGAGAAAACATCTAAACCCCCAAGGTCAACGCCATAGCACAAGGTATCCAACATTTATAGAAATCCATTTTCTTTTGCAAAGGCATCAAACTCTTTAACCCATTCAAAATCACTGACCTCAACCAGGCGAAAGATCTTCTTTAGGAAATTCACCATGACCACAACAATCATTTTGTGTTGCACAAGGGCTATCCCCTTCAAGTCAATGAGGAAGGGGTAAATTCTGATAACCTCCCATGGTTTCTTGACCAATTCCAGATCTCATGGACATGGAGCACCTTTTCCAGAAATGAAAACCTTTAAAATCTCCTCCATATCACCCAACAACTCCTCCTTGAACAATTTTCCCATCAGAATTTTTGCTTTGGCCTTGAGGACCCAGTTCTCCATAATGGACGCCAAAAAATGTGATGCTACTTGTGGATTCACACAAAAAAACTCCTGCTCCAGGTGCTTCTTGCCAAGCACCATTTTTACTTCCATGACTATTAGTAGGTCAATATTCAACATAATTCACTTTAAGCATTGGTTTGTTATCTCTCAAAAAGCATTCTGATACTCTTTGCAATCAAGGGAAATGGGGGTATCATCCCCAAAGCAAGCAATCAACTCCACCAAAATCTCCACCATGAATTTTGTGCACTTAGCCATGGTCACCCAAACACCATTAACGAAACGAAGAATCAAGCTTAAAAAGAGAAGGAAATGAGCTTTACCCTCGCCACCCAAAAATAAGAATGGAGCCACACCACAATGAATGCAACCTTTATTACGTTGTACACTGCCAACGTGCCAACCACATGAACCTTTACAAATGTCGATGCCATAATCACTCAAGTGAATGAGTACGCGTATAGGCCAGATGAGTAGTCATATCAAATGTTTTGGGAAGCAATCACAACCTCCTAAGCCACCAACAGTACCATAGAATGATTGTATCATAATGACACCCTGTGCCCCATTTCATATGCAAAGATGATCAATCAAATGACCCACAACTATCCACCAATCGACGGACTTGCTGCAATCTATGTGGCAAGTTGCCCACCCTAGCACCCACCACATTGAAGTACTAATTACATAGGATTCCCTACTCACATTACATTGAATGAATCCTAGCCATAAATATATACATTCCAACATATTAATAATATCTCATGTCGACCAAGAAATTCTTAACACCATATGCAGTTAGCCATGTCGGCTAAAGGTAGACCTTAATTCAAATTGATATGAAACATGTAGTCAGCTCAATCCTAGATCAATCTCATTACCATCAGTGTTAAATGTGTAGATACCCTAAATTGTCCTGACCTACGAGCAACATCTTTTACTAAATTTTACTCTTCTTCCTTAATGATTAAATAATACCTTATTATTTAATTATGTCACTAACTTAACTTATTCTTCTATTTTAATTAAATAGTTATCATGTAATTATTTAATTAACATCAACCACCCTTCTCATATTAAATAATTGTTACAAATTATTTTATTAAACCAATTTCCCATTTCTAGATTAAATCATTAAATTAATTATTTAATTCTTGAATATTCACTCAACATGGTCTATTAATAAATAAAATTTTATTTATTAATTCAATCTTTATTTGCATCTTCCTCCAAAGATTAATTAATTAATTAATTAATTAATTATCCTCACCCACATTGACTAATCAACACACCCATTGATTATTCAATCCCACTAATTAATCAATCAATCCCATTGATTGATCAATTAATTTCCACTGATTATCCAATCAATTCCATTAATTGAATCGATTAAGCCAATTAAATCTCCAATCTATTTCCTCTCAACAGACCTCGACTGTTGATCCCGATCCTTTATCTTTCAATCCAAATTGTTCATCTAAAACAAGATTTTTAATAAAAGAAAGATTTCATTGCACGTTGATGGATAACCACAAACTCTTAAACTTTGATGTTTGCACCATTGCAATCATCCAATGTACTTGAAGCTTCATAGTGAAAGAGTAGCATACCCATAACTGAGAGCAAAGCATACAAAGAAGGAACAATGAAAGTTATCCATGGAAATACGGTGAAGGTGAAGGTGTCAATTTATTGAAATTCAATTTTACTTATTATTGCATGTTTTCTATTGAATAGATTGGATCTTGTTGAGTAATTAGGATTGGATATACTGGTTGTGTGCTTCATTTCTTATTAAATCCATGACCTTGGGTTGAATTTCTAGTTTATATCTGGTGAAACCGACGTGAAAATCATGTTTTTAACTAATTCTGTACAGATCTAAGTTTTTTTGAATCTCTAGGAACAACAATGCAATCACGATAAACAACAATGCAATCATGGAAAACTACTATGCAATCATGGGGTCTTGAACCGCAGTTTCCTGATTGATCAATGCAATTTCCAATCTCAGTGATGCATACATAGTTTGTTGTGTTGTACTCATCACTATTCTTTTCTATTTATTTTGTAGGTTTATGACAGTCCATCACATTCGTTCCTTCGTAAATTACAATCAATGAATAAAACACCGTAGTTGTTGTCCTGAATGCCACATCCAAGGCTTTCTGCAATGTAGTCACTTTTTTGTGTGACACATCTAAGCCTTCCTACACCGCAATTGACTAAATTAAAAATAGAAAGGTAAATTGATGATGAATACAATTTTGTTTTCTGATTTTTATTATTAGATCAAGGTTTTCATGTTATTGATCATTTTCTTCCAGCTTGTGGTGTTTATAGATTATTTCACATATTTTAGTTTTTGTGTTTAAAATGGACATGGTTTTTACACATTTCGATTGGTGCTTTAAAAAGGACATGGTTTTTACACACTTCAATTTTGGTGTTTAAAATTGACATGGTTTTTACACACTTTGATTTTGGTGCTTAAAAAGGACATCATTTTTACACATTTTGATTGTGGTGCTTAAAAAGGACATGGTTGTTACACATTTCAATTTCGGTTCTTAAAAAGGACATGATGTTTACACATTTCAAGTTTGGTGCTTAAAAAGAATGACATAATCTCCTACATTTGATTTTTTGGTGCTCTTAAAAAGGACAACACAAATCTCATTTTGGTGTAATTAAAAAGAACTATTTGATTACTGTCTCTTGTGTGCTTGTACACAGAGGTATGTTGTTCATAGTATCCTCTCCCCTTGTGCACTTCTGCGATCCTGGGTGATGAGAAATAGCGACATTAACCTTCACCATTTTATTTGAAGTAGGAGGATTGCCTTGAGACGTACATCCTAATAGATAACTCAAGGGTTCAACCTCAAGCGGCGTTTTTCGGTGCACTATATAAATTGGCTGTGAGCGAAAGCTGTAGGTGAATCCATGCATGTAGCTCTCCAAACTTGTGTGTCTTTTTTGATGTGATATTTGAGAGGTCGATGATGTTTACCAATATTCTACCCACTATAAATCATTTGTTTTAGAAGCCTTTAAAGTCCTTCAAATGTAACAAATAAAGTGGTGCAAGGGATGTAGATCGTACCTTGAAGCTACTCACCATGTACTTTCCTAGGTTGAGATAGGACTTGTTGAGTTGCTAGCGATAGCCTCTTGGTAAGAATACAAAGGTGTGCCCTTAGTGTCTGTCGATGACCCTATGTCACTGGAAGTCTACTATCTGCCTTTGTATAGAGAAGGTGTTTTTATAATTGACCCAATTATTCAAATACCCGATCTTTCTAAGTATTTACCCCTTAAATGGGAGTGGGACCATCTACAGTTACATACCCATTCTACCACTATATTAGGTTGTATATGTTTGATTCTTGTTTTTACCAAAGTGTAAATGTTCTTATCATTGGAAAAAAAACAATTTGTTAAAATCAACTAATCACTTATCCAACATCTATTTTTTATTTTCTTCACTAAATTACAAAGAATTATAAAATTAAAAAGGATTAGGGTTCCTAGAGGTCGTTTGTTTTCCTAAACTTCTACACCACATCTATCACCCTGTGTGCCACAACAATGTATCTACATCGTAGAAATAGTGTGAAGCATCCGTTGTTGACTCTGATGCAATCATTTGGTGGGTGAAACACTGCATCTCTATCAGTCAAAATTCCTACCTGAGTGAACAAAACTGCATCGCAATTGGGTGTAACACATATGAACAGTTCTATAATGCAACTGTTGTTGACTGCATTGAAGCCACAATCCTGTACAACACACCTGTGGCTTTGTATGTTGCATTCATTTGATAGGAAAAATAGAGTTAAATTCAAATGCTGCATTTAAAAATTGATCTTTACATAGAGTTCCACAATCTGAAATAGTCAATTTTCACTGCATATTCAACATTTCCAACTTTCATAGGTTACAACATCATCATTTTAGCATCATTATCATAGAGTCTTTAAACCATCTTATCTTCAAAATATTGAAAAAATGAATACCAAAAATGAATTTAGAGGTCAAAGTGTAGAGTTGTCATTTGGAGAATCTCAAAACCTCATCATTTACAATCTTCCACATCAAACAAAATTTGAAACCCAACTCATTAGTCTAGTTGTGGGATCACTTTTTTATCAAAACCATTACTATCACTTAGAGGTTTAGGACTTTTTACGTGGTTACGTTAGTCCCAAAACTGAGAAACTTGCCAAAGTTATCATCTTTTAGGGTCCAAAATTCAAGGTAACAAAGGTCTTACATTTTAGTAAAAAAATATCAAAAGATCACAAAAACATAGTTTTCATTTTAGTTATTTTTCTTCAAAATCTCCCAAAATCAAAAAATATCAAATACATAAAAGTAGACTCATCTTAGTTGCATTCATACCAAAACTTCACCAAAAAACCAAAAAGATACAAAAATCTAGAAAAAGACAGTTTAAACACCATCACTTTTATGGTTGTCACACAATTGCAAATCAAAAGAAAAGAGATGGACTTATCTTCTAATCTGATGTATAATCCAACTAGTGATATGAACTTTGGAAAAAAACCTAGTACTCACACAAGCTCCCAAAATCAGACTCTTCCCCCTTTCGAGGATTACATTTTGAAAGATGGCAACCAAAGCCTCACACTCGAGGAAATAAAAAATGCACTTAAGATCGAAGGATCTTAAGAATTATTGATGAAATTGTGTTAGCAAACCTTGACAAATATTTTATGTAATTAGCACAACATGGAGCTAAGCTACCATTTGATTTTGACATAAAATCCATCATAGGGGATTGTGACTCCAAGATTTGGTGCCATGAATAGACCTTTACCATCACTTACACCTACTACATCACAACCCACATCACAATTTAACATAGGAATGCCGCTTGGCCAAACGTCTCATTACACATCAAATATGAATGCTACGCCACCACTTCCATCCACTAAACCCATGGAAAAACCATTTGCCTCTACATCTATAGCTCCAACACCAACTCACACCACAACTATATCCCAAACTTCATCCCATGCAAATACATCCAGTAAGATATGAAAGACTAACCCTTCGTATCTAGGATCACAAGTGGTTACCACCTCCACTTCACAAAATGTAAATACACCTCCGATAAGGACTCAATCCTTTTTCAGAATAGGTCCCAATATCACTCCACCCCAACAACAACCTAACAATTTGGGTTTGTAATCTACATTTGGGTTTTCTCAACCCCTACCTCCATAGCAACCCAACAATCTGATTTCGTCATCATCATTTGGGTTTAATCAAACCTCACCTTTGTTGCAACCAAAATATCATGGTTCAACAAATACATTTTGTTTTAATTAACTCCCACCACCACCACAACCAAACAATTTTGGTTCACACTCCACATTTGGGTTTTCTCAAACCCCTTCACAACAACCAAATTATCATGGTTCTGTATACATAGCCGGGTTTACTCAAACCCCTTCATAATGAACAAACAATCTAGGTACATTGTTCACAGCTGGTATTAACATTCCTCAACCGCCATCATCATATACACAAAATCCCACATACACC
Source organism: Sequoia sempervirens (assembly GCA_007258455.2). Lineage (NCBI taxonomy): Eukaryota > Viridiplantae > Streptophyta > Pinopsida > Cupressales > Cupressaceae > Sequoia > Sequoia sempervirens. The sequence goes on along the minus strand of VDFB02373365.1, from coordinate 127,069,080 downwards.
TCACAATAGCACCATAATATTCCACCCACATCAACATCAAAATATGCATGGATTTAATCCACAACACAACAAAAACCTATTCGAGAACCCCTCACAAGGTTCCTCATAATACATCACACCCACCTCAGTCCTAGTGGAACCATTTCCCATGGACCTAATAGCTCAATAGTTACAAACATTGCAAAATCAGATGACTAATATGCATGTAACTGGGAGTCGAAAAGAATACTTGGTGGAGGACCTATGTCATTACCCCTTTGATAGGAGCATTCACATGCCTCCCTTTCCCATGAACTTTATTGTTCCAAAATTTGATAAACACAAGGGAAAGGGTGACCCCGTTGAACACATATGGGAGTTCCACACTACATCCTTAGACATGGCACATGAGCATACATATCTCATGAGAATTTTTCCACAGAGTCTTGGAGGATATACCCTCTAATGGTTTTCACACTTACCTTTAGGTATACAAATTTGGAGTGAACTTATGGACAAGTTCATCACACACTTTTAATACAATATATCAACTGATGTCAACATTACCCATTTGTACAAAGAAAAATAGAAATATGGTGAAACCTTCACATCATTCTTACAAAGATGTCAAAGCTTAGCCAACAAGTGTGCTTGCCCTATACTAGAGAAGCAACTAGTATAGATCTTCATGGAGAACCTCAACAAGGAGGTCCTTTTTCCACTTATGAATCCACTACCCTAACACATTTGATGATGTGATACAAAAGGGATTATCCATTGAGAAAATCCTCATCACAAAAGGGCTTTTGAACTTTTTAAAGGAGAATAACAATTATTCTTCTAGTTTGAAACCAAATGAGAATGAATTTTGGTCATGAATTTAAAACGTGATGAATGATGACATTGTAGATGCAAAACTCATCAATAAACCTCATCTTGTGCTAAATCTGAAAGGACCCACAGTGATGAATACCAATAAAACTTCATAGAAGTAGGAAAAAACTGCTAATGTGGCTCAAAATAACACACCACGTGGTCCTTCTAGGGCCCCTCAACCAAGATGAAAGTATACTCCCTTAGGGAAACCAATTTTTGCAATTTTGAAGAAATTACTATAAAATAATGTCATCCAGTTACTTGAGATCAGACATTATGAGCCAGGTCCATTCAAACCAACTTGGTGGAATGATAATGATTTCTATGAATATCAATGAATTAATGGACATAAGACATCTACCTTCTTCCAATTAAAGAACCTTATACAAGATCACATAGAGCAAGGTGATATCCAAATAGATAACCAATCAAAAACCTCTAATAAAGATCACACGATATTCAAGGAACCTTTGTGAAACCATGAGAAGGGTAAAGCCTCGAGTTTTAGACTAGGTGGAAAAGTTGATGCCAATTATACTAGTGTCACCTATGAGTACATATTTTATCATATCTGATCATCATCAGACCATAATGTATCCATTGTCACCATCAAAAATAAAAAATCTTGAATGTGCGATCACCCCAAGGAAATCAAAGGTGAATATGCAAGGGGCCCCTTCCAAACCTTGACCAACACATGAATACAACTTGCTTGATCATCTAGGAAAGACCCCAACTCAAATCTCAATCCTCGAGTTGCTACACACCTCTCCTGAGCACAAGGCTATTCTAGATAAGGCATTACAAGATTCATCCATCCCAAAAGACTTAAATGTGAATTAGTTTCAAGCCATGGTAGGGTCATTAGCTACCAAATAACACATAACATTGAACGAACACAACTGCACTTCACAGAAATAGAATCGCAATGAATCATTACATCTCATAGTATATGTTAACAAACACAAAATTAAATGAGTTTTGATAGATGGTGGAGCTGGGTTGAATATATGCACATTGAAACTAGTAACTACCATGTGATTCTTAGAGGCTTGTATAGATGAGTCAAAGAGGGTCATGATATGTAGGTATGATGATATGGAATGCTCCTCCAAGGGAATAATTGTGCTACCAATAAGATTTGGTCCTACTATATAGGACACAATATGCCAAGTTATGGATTTGGACCTACCCTATAACCTTTTGATTGGACGTGCATGGATTCACTCCATGAAAGTTGTCTGTTACACATACTATCAATGTCTAAAGTTACCCTACAATGGAGCAGAGATCACTATTTAAGGTGATCTTGACCCCTTTCAATATTGCAATAATTTGACAAGAACACGTGAGAATTAGGTACATGGCCATCAATAGAGCTAATCTACCCCTTCCTCATCACAATACATTGACCCAAATTCTCTATCAAAAGCCTCGTCATCACCAACAAAATTCCCTGATACCAAGATCCAGTTCCAAGACGATGGAGTTGTAGAATACAATATTAAAAGTTTTTTTTGTGTGTAGAACTACAATTTGCACCAAAAAATTATGGGAAACCCCATCACATAAATAAATATCCCAAGGTGACAATTCAATATCACCCACCCAAGACCTTCATCAAGTGGGGTGAATTGGGAAAGGAATGTATTGCAAAAGTCCTCTCTAAATTGATATATAGAGATGAAGATGACTTGATACATGTAGATGTACCCATCGATAAATATGGAAAGGGGATATATATAATGAAATAGAGATGATAAGATGGCCATAATGGCCTTGGACTACAAAAACAAGGTATGATGGAACCTATCCTAGCAACCAAACGATCGTGCAACACAGGGCTGGGGTATCAACCTATAAAAGTGAAATATCCTAGTACCACATTATTTCAAAAGGAAGACATTAAAATTTCTGAATTTTTTGAGATATCTAAGGATTACCATACTAAAATAGACTCTAATGAATGGGAATGGGGTTCCAAAAAATCCTCTAGTGACTATGACCTAGTTGAAACCTTTCGTGAGCCTAACCAATCCTCCCCTCAAACCAAATATATGAATGGTCATGCCTAGATCAATACCTTTAATGATAAAAAAAAATCATCCATCTTCACCCTAACTACCTCATCCTTTAAATTTTATAATACTAACAATAACATGTCATTGCTTCATCCACAACTAATTGATTGGAACCAACAAGGTCCATCAAGCTTAGACCTATTTAGAAATGATGAAGCAATTGTTGAGTTTATGAGACTTAGAGAAAAAATACCAAGTGGGGATCACAAGGCTAGATTCACCGTTGATGTTGACATGATTTCATACTATGGGGAGTCGGCCTCGCCTTCCAGTTGCAAAATAAAATAAATAAAGAAAAACAAGTCTATAGGAGAAAATTGAAAGGCGCCTACAAACATAGCAAAAAATAAGAAAAAGGAGGTATCCAAAGGTGAAAACCTCTCCGAGGCACCTAAGGATGGAAGGTTGGAATTTCTCCCCACAAATCAAGAGAAATACACAATGTTGGTCGAGAATTCACAAGAGGTCAACATCAGCACAACGAAAGATCTAAAAATCATACACTTTGTAGCATCCCTGATAGATACAAAGAAGCCAAAATTCGTTGACTTTTTCTCGAAAAGGAAAATCAACTTTGTATGGTCCTATGCAAACATGTCAGGACTAGACCCCAAACTAGTCCTCCATCACCTATCTCTCCTTCCTAATGCTAACTCTTATAAGTAGAAGCTAAGGAAGATGCACTCACAAATTGCCTTACTAGTAAAAGAAGAGTTGAAGAAACTACTAGATGTTAGGTTTATAAGACCCATGATTGGATTTCAAATCTAGTACTAGTCACCAAGCCAACTAGGGGCATCCGTATTTGTATTGAATTCAAAGATATAAACAAGGCTTGTACAAATGATGATTTCTCATTACCCAATATAAACATGATCATGGATCTTACAGTGGGATAAGAGATGCTACCACTGATGGATGGTTTCTATGGGTATAATAAAGTCATAATTACAACAAAAGATCAACACAAGACAAATTTTACTTGTGATTGGGGCACATATTGTTGGAATGTCATGCCCTTCAGTCTTAAAAATGCTGAAGCCACTTATCAAAGGGAAATGACTCAAATATTCCATGACATGATGCATAAACTAATGGAGAACTATATGGATGACCTCCTAAAAAAATAATCATGAGGGATGATCACTTAGCAGTATTGGACAAAATTTTTACAAGGTTGGGAGAATATAAGGCTCAACTGAACCCAAAGAAATGTGTCTTTGGAGTGACCTCCAGGAAGCTCCTTGGATACATCGTTTCACACAAAGGCATAAAGGTTGATCCTGCAATGGTGAAAGCCATAATTGACATGCCGCCACCTTCTACTCTAACTCAGTTAAGGATCCTATAGGGAAAACTGCAGTCTATCCATAGGTTTATAGCACAACTTGCAGACAAGTTCCACCCTTCTCAATATCTCCTATGCAAGGATGTCCTCTTCAAATGGAATGATTCTTGTCAACAATTGTTTCAACATATTAAGTACTATCTACTATCGCCATCGGTACCAAGACCGCCTATCAATGGGAAACGACTTATTTTATATGTATCAACAAAATCATCGGTACTCTAGGAGCTCTCCTAGCACAAAATGATGAAGATGGGAGGGAACACACAATATACTACATCAATCGTACCCTTGAAGGGTATGAATTCAATTATACTCTTATAGAGTGGGCATGTCTTGCTATAGTATTTTCTACATAGAAACTATGACACTACATTTTAAATCTATAGACAAAGTTGATAGTGAAAATTGATCCATTGAAGTACTTACTCAACAAGGCCACGTTAACAAGCAGACTAGTGAAATGGGTGATGCTCCTTAATGAGTTCAACATTGAATATGTGGAAAGGAAAAAAATTAAAGGGAAAGTCATTGCTGATCAGTTAGCAGATGCCCCTACACATGCATTCACACCTATCTTATTTGAATTCTCGGATGAGTCAATCTTCAAGATAGATACATCTACAAAATGGAAAATGTACTTGGATGGATCATACACAAATCACTATTTAGGAGCTAGTGTCTTGTTCATTACACTACAAGGGGACACTATCCCTAAATCATATAGGCTCACATTTACATGCATGAACACATAGTGGAATATGAAGCCTTACTCACAAGTCTGCAAGAAGCAATTAGATGAAAAATCAAAGACATGCAGGTATATGGTGACTCACAGTTAGTAGTTTGACAAGTCAATGATGAATATGAGACTAAGGATGAAAAAGTGGTATCATATAAGAAAATGGTGGAAAACGTCAAAGAATACTTTGACACTATTCTATTTAGATCCCAAGAGTGCATAATAAGGCAACAGATGCAATGGCTACCATTGGGTCTCTTGGACATTCCTAATTATGTACATTTGTGTGAGTTCTTGGTGGAACAACTATTGATCCTTGCATTTCACGTCCCTGAATCTAAGCTTTTCTACAATATTTTTGGTCCCAATTCACCCTGGCATAATGACTACCTTCATGCTCAAATCCTAACTCCTGACTTGTCCAACAACCAACAAAAAACCTTTATCTGAAAAGTGGCTAAGTACATTACCATTGCAAGTTCCCTTTACCACCGTAGCCTAGATGCCACCCTCATTAGATGTCTTGACACAAAGGAATTGAGGATGGATTTACAATAAATACACAAGGGTATATGTAGGGATCACTCTAGTGGTCCTACTCTAGCGAAGAAGCTTATGAGAATAGGGTACTATTGGCCTACAATGGATGGTGATTCATATTACTTTGTGAAGAAATGTTGATAGTGTTAAATCCATGACAACCTAGTACATGCACTAACATAGGGACTCCATATAGTTACCTCACCTTGGCCTTTCTATTAATGGGGAATCGACCTCATCGAGAAGATTCAACCTACATCTGCTAATGGACACAAGTTATTATTATTACAGTAAAATATTTCACTAAATGGATGAAAGCCATATCGATGATGTATATCATTGGTGAACAAATTTCAAAGTTCATACTAAACTATATCATATGTCGATATGGTATTCCTTTATCCATAGTAACAGATAACGGGTGTCCCTTCAAAAACCAAGATGTTAGGGAATTACATGAAAGATACCACATCCAACAACACTTCTCCTTTCTATATTATCCCCAGGGTAATGGTCAAGTGGGGGCATCTAATAAAACTATTGTGAAAATCCTAAAAAATACTATCAATGATTATGGCTGAGACTAGCATATACAACTTAATATAGCCTTATGGGCTTATCGTATGAGTATTTGTACTCCTACTGGTGCCACACCTTATTCCCTTGTCTTCAGTTTGAAGCCATCCTACCGATTGAGGTTGAGATCCTATCCTTGAGAGTTTCTTTGTATAATTTCATTGATGATGAAGATTATCGAATCTCCAGGTTACGAGAGCTAGAACTAAGACCATAAGGATAGGAGAAAGAGTGAATTTTGAAAAATAATCCATCCTATAGTGAAAACCATTTCGGTGGCATTTTGGATAAGTACCATGGTGAAAACCTGACAAACAAACACCATGTGTAGTTGGCTTCCACTCTACCATCTATCATTACTCTATCTGATTTTGTCCATAATAAACCAAGCACATGATCTTTCATAATAAAATATTTCTCACCCCTCTCGTGGCTTGAGATTGGTTAAACATTTATCATCAAAACCACTTATCATATCCATCCTTTCATAATAACTAGTCCTATTTTGGACTGGGGGAAATTCTCGAACTATGGGTTTCAAAAGGATCTTACGCATGGTATCCAAAGACATTATCACAAAAAAAAAAACATTGAAACATTCAACAAAACATCAAAACATTCAAATATCCTTTGAAAATCCAAAAATAATCATAAAATTTTGAAAAATAAAAAATGATGTCAATTCATGGTATCGAACTATGTTCTCTTTGTGCATGTATGTAGGAAATGCAAGTCACTAATGAGCCCTCGAGGTATTAGGTCTATCCATTATGGCCCATAATGGTAAAATCTTCTTCATAATCCGTATGTCATAACAAACAACCACTTGTCATGGTCAGTTGAACTACATTGTCTCTGCATTGTCATGTAGGCAAGGCCATCACTGATGAGCCCCCGAGTCATTAGGTCAGTCCCCGTAGATTCCATTACAATCAAAATTTCATCATAATCCAAAATTCCATAATAAAACTACCCTTTGTAGAGAATGAACATGTTTAACAAAAACAATATATCCTACACAGGAACCACCCTTAACAAATCATGAAACAAAATATGATACTACCCAAGCTAGTTCTCAACTAGGTTGATCAATTGTTTACAAATGTTACCTATCTTATCAAAAATAATTTGTCTTCTAGGATTTTGCATTATCAAATCTAGACCAAGAATCTTACATGAAATGTCTTCTTAAAATAGACACAATCTTTTGAAAACATATCAAACACTTATTAGTAAACAAAAATACCTAAATAGTTGTTGACTCATTTGGTCTAGTATTAGTCTTATCATATTTGATTTATCTTATTTCATACTCCTAAGATACTCGAGGATATCTACAAGTGATTAGATGTGACAATGATGGATGATGACATTTCTTTCTATTGATTTTTGTTTGTTGTTTGTCTTGGTAACATGACTAGGGCAACTAAAGTCCTTATGTATAATTGGGATTCTATCTAGCATAATCAAAATTCCCTATGCAAGTCAAAGGTCAGATAATCACTTTCTTACAATAGGGTTAATATGCTTTATGGTAATTTCCTCACATATTCCTACAAGGTTCTATTTGTCATTAATCTGAATCAGGACACCCCTTGTCTGACATGTCTTAATATTTAACAAATTGATACTAAATGTCACCAAAGTTTGTCTTAACTTGGTGTACGCTATCCACTTGTCCATATATCATATCTTTAAGAAAACAAAAAAAAAAGTTTCCTTTGTAATACATGCTTAGGTAGGTATACATCTGCTTGTTCCATAAACACAAAAAATGCCCTATGATGATAAAACATGCACTGCTAAAAGCTCAAGTAATATCAATCATTACATCAATCTTAATTTGGATGAATGATCTATTTAAATGGTTCTTCACTCCTTACTAACTATCTCTTCACACTAACAGTTCTTCTAAAATCCTATAGCCACCTTGGTGGCGTGCTATGACACACAAAAGAAAATATATGAGCTACATTATCCTGCATCCATAACCATGTTAGATTATCATATATCACATGCATATAGGTCATACATATTGCATAAGAAAAATAGAAATAAGATAGATAAGATGGTGTAAAACATATAATTCCATCATCATATAAGCATCATAAGCATTAGTATCCATACATCTAATCAGAGATCATAAAGCAGTAAATATCTATACATCATGTCATAACTTATAACCATAAACCATATATCATGTGCATCCATCCATAAATAAAATCATACATAAACATCATATGCATCCATAACATCCATCACATAGAAATATGAATAACAATAACACATCATATAATCACCTCCAAAAAATGATGTATCTCATATATATATCTAAAATGTCACAATACAATATTGAATGATTGTAAAAAATGTGGAGCTTGTAGGCTTGATAAAAAAAATACATGTCTATATATACAAATAGGCCTAGCTTGTGTTGCCCTTGTCACCAAATGGAGGCCTCTCTTCTCTATGGCTTGATATTACTTCCTGTGAATGATACCTATGTGAATGCTGACCTGGATGATAAGGAGATTCCCTAGGCTAGGAAACTCTAGTGCTCTACGATCTTCGTGAATGAGATATACCACGACTCTTTGAAAAGTTGAGTGCCCTCTCCGCTAGTGGCACTGCCCTCTCATAAAGATCTCTATAATACTTCTCAACCTTGTTGGACACATGTAATGTTTGTGCTAGATCTGTGGTTCCACTGCTAACAATATCAATGAACTCAATGGTTCTCTGATCAACCCATTATGCTTTGATAGCTACCATAATAGACTCAACCATCAACTAAGTGACCTACCCTTGTAGCCCCTGTATTTGAGCCAATGCATCTTGAAGCTGCACCTATAATGGTGCTACCTCAAGGTCCTAGGATCCTCTATGTCCTCCTCCATGGAATTATCAAGGGCCTCTCTAATCAGGACCTCCTCCGTACCCTCCATCATGGCCATCTCTTGTGCAACCTCCTCCTCCATAGCAAATGAACTCAACCTCCACCTCCTCCACCCAGATGTCATGCTATACTTGAACCTCCATCTCTACATCTCCTAACACCTCCTCCACTCTAACCTCCTCCATTTAGATCTCCTCCTGATGAGGAGCAACATCTAGCTACACCTACCTTGTTCTTAGACCCTCCTCCTAGTGAGGAGCATCATCCCTTAGCTAATCCCGCTTCAGTGCCTGAGGTGGAAGCCTCTATTCCTCCAACCTCTGTCACCATCCCTACCACAATATCCCCTCCCAACATCTCCACCCCTACCTCCACCACCCCCATCACCACCACCATCACTCGACCACCTTGACCTTTGTCATCACCTCTCCCCCATCCTCTCTCCTAGAATCTCCCTCGATGACCTCTTCCCAACCTCTCTCCAGGAGCAGGCGAGACTGGATTGTAAAAGGTGTGGGCCTATGCTAAGCATACCACACATTGTAATCTAATGTATACCTTGCATCAACTAACTCAGTAGGGGTATTTCACTCAACTGGTTGTAATCCATCGATCTTTTTAGCCGCAACCTAGACACTGATCATGGGTCCCCACATGGGAACCTCTCAAGAAGATCAGACAAAATTTGTGACACCCAAAAGAACTCCTTGCTACTCTCTGAATTGTCAGAGAACACTCTCTAGAAGATGTATCTCTATGATGTTCTACGTCTGTACGGTGCATTCAATCAAATATTTGGTCTACTGACAATACAATAGATGCTTTGCATGATCATCTTAGACTGGAAAATCTCTATAGGGCCTGCATGTGAAAGAATCAAGGGTATCAATATCATGTCGCCAATACCCTACATCACCAATCGAGATCTGTGTAACAACACCTCCATAGATGTATACATAGGGCTGACCTAGTGCTAGGTATCTATCCATTGACGACCTAAAGACAATTATGTGCTCCCAAGCCCATACCATAAGCGATGTAGTACCACAATTGATAGAATGAGAATCTTGGTATGCCATATGATGAAGTTGGAAATAAAGCATGGCCAATAAACAAGGTCTCCAAGCATAAATAGTGGCCTACTCCATCATGCCCTTGCGTATTTGACCCCATCCAATAGGGAATCCATACTAAGCAATTGTGAGCAGACTAACATTTGTATTTCTATTCTATAGATGCATCACACTTCGCACATGTGGTACACAAGACAACACATACGACAAACACAATAGTAGATGTGGTGCCAAAACAACACCACATTTTTTTCTCTTCTACAAGCCCTAAAATCTACTATAAAATGCACAAAAAATGAGGAAGGGAAAGGGTACATACTGCGTCCCTTGAGCCCTCTGGCCATCGAAAGGATCGAACTTAGTACCCACGATGTGTAGCTATTAGAACGAGTGCCATCTCTGTAGGTTCTCCTTCACAAAATCTCTTCTCAGAGCTCTCAAACTTCTAAACTCAAAATGCATAAATAAACTTTTTGCACTCCGTAGCGCCTATTTATAGACTTTTAGGGTGGGATTTTGCAAAACCTTTGTAACTAGGTGCATCAACTTCAAACTTCAAACTCAAATAAAGACACCCCATAGCTCAAATACAGACACCCCATAGGTCCTAAAATCAAAATCTTTTGCTACCAATGTACTCAACACTATAAAATTGACACGTTAGAAGAATTTCCCAATTTTAAATTTTTTTTTTCAAAATTTGTAAATTTTTTCGAGGGGGCATCATCCTATCTCACCATCACTGGGGCATACCAAGGAAACTCCTAAGAATAAATTTTTGAATTTTCTTTGATGTAACACTATAAAAATGCACTATATAGAGGGGAAAAATGTAGATACCCTAAATTGTCTTGACCTGCAAGCAACATCTTTTTACTAAATTTCACTCTTCTTCCCTAATGATTAAATAATACCTTATTATTTAGTTATTATCACTTTTCATATTCTACTATTAATTAGTTAATTTTACATTATTTAATTGATTCATTCAAATTCATCAATTCAGACTAATTAATAAATCATATTTATTTAATAATGTCCTAATTTTTTTTTTAGACTACAGGAATCGGTTGGGTATCTGTCCCCCTATAAACTGCAATGCGCCTGGTAAACTTTTTTCACATGACCAGTGGTACTAGTGTGACATGCCCTCTAGTACCATGGGGATGATGGGGAGACTAGACCTCGTGACCTCTTTTCTGCAACATGATGTTTTATCCAATAAAGCTAGGCCCACCACCCCAATAATGTCCTAATTTATCATTATTCTTCTTGATTAATTATATAAACCTTATTTATTTAATTATGTCACTAACTTAACTAATTCTTCTATTTTAATTAAATTGTTATCACATAATTATTTAATTAACATCAAACACCCTTCTCATATTAAATAATTGTTATAAATTATTTAATTAAACCACTTTCCCACTTCTAGATTAAATAATTAAATTAATTATTTAATTCTCCAATACTCACTCAACATGATCTATTAATAAATAAATTTTTTATTTATTAATTCAATATTTATTTGCACATTCCTTCAAAGTTTAATTAATTAATTATCCTCACCCACATTGACTGATCAATCAAATCCATTGATTATTGAATCCCACTAATTAATCAATCAATCACATTGATTGATCAATCAATTTCCATTGATTATCTAATCAATTCCCTTGATTGAATCGATTAGGCTAATTAACTCTCCAAACTATTTCCTCTCAATAGACCTTGACAGTTGATCCTTATCCTTCATTTTTTAATCCAAATCGTTCATCTGAAACAATATTTTCTATAAAATCAAGCCTTCATTGCACATTGATGGCTAACCACAAACTCTTAAACTTCAGCGTTTGCATCACTGTAATCATCCAATATACTTGAAGCTTCATAGAGAAAGAGTAAATACCCATAACTATGAGTAAAGTATACAAAGAAGGAATGATGAAAGTCATCCATGGCAATATGGGGAAGGTGAAGGTGTCAATTGATTGAAATCTGGTTTTACTTATTTTTCCCTATTTTCTATTGAATAGATTGGATCTTGCTGAGTAATTAGGATTTCATATAGTGGTGTGTGATTCATTTCCTATTAACTCCATGAACGTGGGTCAAATTTCTAGTTTACAAAATGATGTTATGTGTTTCCTTCAGTGATATTAAATTGGTTCTATTTTATCTTTACACACTTCCTCCGACAGTCACACACTTCCCTTCTTTGTTGCAAACACTAAGATATTATTTATAGTTAACTAGCCAACACAGAAAACACTTTGTTACTTTTAATTTCTATTTGCAGAAGCTCAACCTTTGAAACTTTGGAATTTGGTGCATCATGAGTAACTTTAGGTCCAAACTGCAAGCTATATAATTCAACTATAGTAGAATGTGGAGCAAAACACTATGTCAATATAAAACAATGCATGAGTAGCAAACCACATAATACTACCACAAACACTTCTATACTACTTCCAATAACTATAATAGATATAAGATGATATTTCAAGCATAATACAAGTAGCATTCTTCTCAATAATGATAACATTAATATTCTACAACTGATCACAATACTTCCTAATTTCAAAAGATCAGACATGACATGATAGAAGTAATTACATTTAATTGTCACTGATTTGATAACAACACTCCTTTGACATCAATGACAACATATGTTCAACAATATCCCCTTTTTTCATTGATGGCAAATGCAAAAATGTTGTTATCACACCAACATAGTTTATCTGAAACTCTCCCTATGTGGTACAGTTGAGTCTCCTGAGAATTTGAAGGATATTGCATTGTAGATTCCTTTCTCTCCCTTTGACATCAATGGAAAAGGACAATAATACTCATCTGAAAGATATAGCATTTGGAATTCCTCTAGATTCAATTCATCTTGAGTCTATTTCTCCCCCTGTGCCATTTTCAAATCGACAATCATTCCACAAGGCCACCAAACGTGCTTGTAGTAGGGAGTCAATACTCCTCAACTTAGACTTCCTCCTGATTCAAGAGGAGCAACCACTCCCATCTTCTATCAAAGATACTAAAAAGTTTCCTTAGGAATAGGTTTTGTAAAAATGTCTTCAATTTTCTCCTTAGTTTCAATATACTTGAACTTTACTTGTCTGCAACCTTCTTTCTCACAAAATGATACTTAATTATAATATGTTTTTTCCTTGAATGCATCAAGTTCTTGGAAGTATTTATAACACTAGTATTGTAACAAAGAATGGGAATGGGTTCATCAAACCCTATTTTCATCTCCTTCATATTCTACTTCATCCATAATACCTGAGTGCAACATGAAACTAGTACAATGTACTCCACTTGTGTTTTAGATAAAGATACTGAATCCCAATTCTTGCTTAACCAAGATACAAGACTCTCACCATGAAAGAAGGATCCACCACTTGTACTCTTCCGATCATCTATGATTTTAGCCCAATTTGCATTTAGTATGTAGTTAATGTGAATTTTTCACTCTTAGGATACCATAGACCAAAACCCATTGTAGCTTTTAGATATCTAAATATCCTTTTTATTTCCTTAACATGAGTTTCCTTAGGTGCTACCTAAAACCTAGCTACCATGCCCACTGCTTATATTATGTTTGGTCTAGATGTGGTTACATACAATAATCTACCAATCATTGAACTATACAAGGCATGATTTACCAGAGAAGATTCATTATCTGTAATTTACACCCAGTAACCATAGGTGTACTCATCACTTTGCATTCTTCCATCTTAAACTTTCTCAACATCTCTTTTATATATTTGTTCTGAGAAATGAATATACCTGTGATTGAGAGATCTATAAACCAAGAAAGAAAGACAACACATCAAACATTTCCATTTCAAATTATTTCTGCATTGCATCCCAGAATCATTTGCACATAGCATCACTACTACCTCTAAAGATGATGTCATCAACATAAACAATAATAATTAGTAATTGACCAACTTCTATTTTTATGTATAAATTATTGTCTGCACTTCCTCTCCTGAAACCTTGTTATTGTAGATATCTATCAAATATGGAATAACATACTCTAGAATCCAATTTGAGTCCATAAAGAGACTTCTTTCATTTGCACACAAAATCTAGTTTTTCAGAACATTGGAATCCTTCCAATTGTTCAATGTAGACTTCCTCTTCTAGCTCTCCATTCAGAAATAAAAATTTGACATCCATCTAATATACCTTGAAATTCTTGAATGTTGATAAGGCTAAAAACATTATGATTGCTTCTAAATCAACTCCCTCAACTTGAGTATATCCTTTACATACAAGTATGGCCTTGTTTTGGATCACTTTTCCATCTTCGTTTAACTTCTTTCTAAAGGTCCATTTTGTACCAATGACATTTTTGTCTTTAGGTCTCAAAACCAACTCCCAAGTTTCATTTTTCTTAATCTGAGTTAATTCTTCCTCCACGACATCTAACCAACCTTTTTCGTTTCTTTCCTCTACATAAGAACTTGGTTCAATTTTTGATAGTAAGAAAAGTGTACCTATTCATTTTATTTCTCAATTATTCTTTGGGTTTGAACTCCATTATTCTTATCTTCTATGTTTTTCTATTCAGAATGGTTCTTCTGAACATATCTAGCTAGAGTCCTTTTAATTGTATTCTCTAAGCCTTCATCACTACTATGGATTAAATATTTATTATCTTCTTCATTTGGAGTCTCATTAGACTATATTATTTCATCAATACTCACACTAATACTTTGTACAATCCTTTTCAACCTTTTGTTATAGCATCTATATGGCTTTTTTATCATGAAATATTCAAGAAAAATACCTTCATTAGATCTAGAATAAAACTTACCTAAATGTTCTTCATCCCTATTGATGTAGCATTTTCTTCCAAATATTCTAAGATGTCTAACTAAAGATGGTCTTCTTTTCCACAATTCATATGGTGCTTTGGTAGTATTTGGTATGATTTGAGCTCTATTCAGAATGTAAAATCATGTCTGAACCACTTCTCTCCAATACACATTTGACATTTTTTCTTGACTCAACATTATTCTAGCCATCTCCTGTATAGTCCAATTCTTCCTCTTAGCTACTCTATTTTGTTGAGCAGTTCTAAGAGAAGAAAATTGTCTCTGGATCCTGTGTATCTCACAAAATTCATCATACCTATCAGAAGTGAACTCTCCACCTCTGTCTAATCTCAATAATTTGATGTTTCTTCCAGTTTCATTTTAACCATTTCTTTAAATAATTTAAACTTCTCAAAAGCTTTTGATTTCTCTTTCAAAAAAGTAATCTATCATTCTAAAATAATCATCAATAAGCATCATAAAATGCCTATCACCTTGAATTATCTTTGTCCTCATTGGTCCAAATAGATCTATATGAATAAAATCTAATGTATTTTTTGTAGAATACTCAGTAGGAAATTTGATCCTTGTGTTTTTTCCTTCATGACATGTTTTGCAACTAGTAGATGGAGGCTTCTTGATCTTTGAAATGTATCTTACCATTCCTTTTGAACTAATCCTCACAAGAACATCAAAATTGATGTGTCCCAATCTTCTATTCTAGAGCCAACTCTCTTATCTTTGTATGATAAAATAATGTTTCCCATTGACCTTACTGAGATGATATACATCACTGCCAGTCCTACTTCCTTCTGCAATCAACTCACCGATATCGATCTTTTTGATTTCAAAACCTTTAGCACTAAATGAGAGCTTATAAATTTTATCACACATTTGAATTACTCTCAGAAGATTGTGCTTCAATCCTTCTATGTATAGGACATCATGAGTTTTTTTATTTCCACCATTAAGACTCAAGATACCCTTACTGATAATCTTAGCAACTAAGTTGTTACCAAGATTTACAATCTCTCCATCAAACTTCTTGAAGTGCATGAACTTTCTCTTATCTCCATTCATGTGGATTGAACATACATTGTCAATGATCCATAGATTCTTCTCCTTTTGGGCTTGTAATGTGGTTAAAGCCACCATAGATTTCTTTGATCTTTGTTCCTTTGGTTTCCTTTTCCAAAAATTTTATGTTTCACTACTCTAACACATTGAGTTATTTCCTTTTATATTCAGCATAGGAGGATTCACTAAATTTATTTTATAGTATCTAGCAATATGCCCTAAATTGTTGCACTTGTGACAAATAATATTGAAATAAAACAATGGTTCCAATACATTTTTGCTAACAAAATTATTTCTTCTTGTTGTAACCTTTCTCCAACTCATAGCCTTATGACCAAAATGATTGCAATTAAAATAGTAACTAGAAAAAGAATGAATGAACCTAGTATAGTATCCTTATCCTCTTGAAGCTTGTCTTTTGGATATTCTATTATGTTTGTGCACTTGGGTGAAATAATCATCCACCAACTTGCTTTCATTGGTTGTCACAACTTGTTTAGATTTTGAGCTTCTAGAGCCATTCTCTTCCGGACTCTCACCAATTGACTTTATGGGCTGCTCAGTCACCTTATTCTTCTATATGTCAGTAAAACCAATGCCAGTTTTGATATACGGTGATCTATGAATTTCTATTATCTGATCCAAGATCTCAGTGCTCTTCCAAAACTTCAACTTTAATTGATGATTTTTTTTTCAAGATATTTCCTTAATGACATAATCTCTGTTTCAAATATTTCACAATTAGTATCTCTTGTTAGCAACCTTTTTGTCATAACTTTCTCAATCCTCTTTGCTTCTTCCACTTGAATCTTCAAGTCAATGACCATCTTCTCCACCTTCTCAAGATTATGAGATAATTTTTCTTTAACTTTCACTTCTTCAGTATTTCAATTTATTTTCCAGTGCAAAGCAATTCTTCCACAAGATCTTTTTTAGCATCATCATCATTATCAGACTTCATTTTTGCATCACCTTTAGAAGTTTCCATATCCATGAATAGAGAATTTTCTCCTTCATTCTTGGAAGTGTCTTGGTCATCATCATCACATGAGTAGCCTTCCTCATTGATAAAGAAATTCTTTTGATTTTTTTGAAACTTTTTCCCTTTTGAAAATGAATTCTTCCCATCATTGCTAGAATCTTTGTATGGACACTTAGCCATGAAATGTCCTACTTCACCATAGTTAAAAAATTTGAAAGGAAACTTGTGGAAGTTGATGATTGAACTCCACAAGACCCATAAATCATGTGAAAAAAATTATCCTATCACACAAGAAATATCAAATCAACTAATTTGGTGTGCAACCAAGAGAGAAATGATTGAATCTAGAAGATCACTGATGTGTAATGTATTAACCTGAATGGTTCTGAATTAATTATTACAATGAACATGCAAGATTTATGAAAGCATGCAAAAGAAAACCGTAGATGAGGATTTGAATAGATAGTGACAAGTGTTCTAATCTCATGTAATGAGACAAATTTTCCTATATTTAATTAAAACTAATAATAGAAAGCACTCCTAAGTTTAGCTTAAGTGAACTAAAGTAATAAGGGACTTAATAATTAATTAATGAATAATTAATTATCAAGTGATGTCCTAATTACTCCAACACCCCCCCTTAGGATCAACTCAGGGAGAAGCAAAAAATCTTGATGTAGAATGCAATGATAGATGCATGGATGGGTCTCAGATACAAATCCTAATGAGGTACCCATGTACAAATAAATGAAACTCTCATAACTAGAGAAAAGGAGAAAACCACAGGGGAAAAACTCCTCTTCGAAAGAGAAAAAAAATGATTGCACTAGTGGAAGAAGGATAGGAGGACCCATTATGACCCCCAAGGAATGCTTCTATCACAAAAGCACAAGAGATGTCCCTAGATAGGAAGATAAAATATGATCCACTTCCTACAAACACCATTTCTCCCCTTAGGAAGAAATAGATCCATTGGTGATTGGAGAAGCCAATCCAAAAGAATCAGGAATTCAAATTCAAATGATGTGTGCCTTTGAAAATGCTCACATATCCACATGTCAGAAAGCGATGATGTTGATCCAAGATCCTATGAAGATTGATGTAAAACAAGCTAGAAACTCGATGAAGATGGTGGGCCAAAAACAATGATTGGGCTGTCAACAAAGAGGAGATGAATGTCCTCAAAGTAATCCTCTAGATTTACAATCTAAGACTCTAAAAACAAGGATGATATTTCTAAAAGATACAAATACCAAGTAGCTATTTCTGGAAGAAGATGGATGTCTTGTTGCACTGAACCAATAGGGGCCAAAGATGTGGCGATGTCAAACTGATTAGGAATAATAAATGATGATGATGTAGTCTCAATTTGTAGAGTGGGAACATGAAGACAAGTAAGAGTTGTGGTATACTCATGCTCCTCTAAAGTATCATCATCAAAGGGTATGAA
Organism: Sequoia sempervirens; assembly: GCA_007258455.2. Taxonomy (NCBI): domain Eukaryota; kingdom Viridiplantae; phylum Streptophyta; class Pinopsida; order Cupressales; family Cupressaceae; genus Sequoia; species Sequoia sempervirens. The sequence continues at coordinate 127,050,619 of VDFB02373365.1, read as the reverse complement.
ATCTACATGTCTAAGAGGGATGAGACAATCTGCAACAAGATCCTCTAGGTATGGGGAGATATGAGGGTCTTCAGGGATCTCCCAAAGTCAAGTCCAAAGTGTGTGGGGAAACATTCAATGTTTGATACAACTGATAGAAAATGATAGGTGAACAACAATAATAGAAGCTTAAACTTGTTGTAAATCATATTATGTAGTGTAAACCATATGGAGATTTAAAATTGTAACAATGAAAAATATAAAGAACAAAAAGCACAACACATAAAATAGTGTTTATGTGGAGAAACCATTTTGAGAAAAAACTCTACCAAAGAAGAGATAAATAGTTGTATTAACAAAAAATATTTTTCAAAATACAATCACTCTAACTCTTCTTTTTTCCTTGAATCCGATAGCATAACCCCTGCAATGAAAACTGATGAAATATTATACACAACTCCTCTTCAAAGCACCTGTTATAAAGAATAACCCAACACATGAAGAATGACGTCCAAATTGGTCTAAACCTCATGCCACCACATTATAATCATAAAATGCAACTCATAATGATCTCTTATAGATCCTCTTACAACTTTCATAAAGCATCTTTCATGCATGGGCGCTTAGGGACCAAGATAGCAATATTCTCTCATAGATGTCATCATAGTCATCATAGAATCTTATGACATGTGTCATAACTCTCATAGATGCTAGATTACAACATATGATGAGTGTCATTGCATGTCATAACCCATTATTCCCAAGATGGACACCTAGATTCTCGTGTGTAACCAATTTACAATTACTATTACCTCATGCCAGTAAAAGTAATAAAGTAACTCCCAGCCAGTAAAACAATAATTATTGAGGCCAGCAAAAAATAAATTACCATTTTTGGTGAAACCTCTAATCCATTATGGGTGAATTACAAACAATAATAGGAGAAAATTAAATACAAGATATTTACAAGGTTGATGGTACCTCTATCCCAACATTCTCCCACTTGACATCATACATTGTAAATACACCCATAGGAAAACATAAATCAACTAAGCACAAGTAACAAGGCCCATGGAATTCCTACACCAAGTAAATTTCTTTGTGCTCACAGGATTGGTAAGAACATCTACAACATTCTCTTGTGTTTCAATCTTCTTTAGCTCAATCTAACAATTAGTAATCATCTCATGAACATAATGATATTTAATATCAACATATTTAGTTCAAGCATGATACATCAGATTCTTAGCCAAAGAATTGCACTTTGACTATCACAATTAACCTAAACCATATTGCAATAAAAACCAATACCTGTACACAACCTTTGTAGCCAAACTGCCTCCTTAGAGACATGATTAGTAGCCATATACTCTACTTCAGTAGTGGATGAAGCAACTGTAGGCCTCCTTTTACTCATCCAACACACTACTCCAAATAAAGTAAATCCATACCCACTAGTGGACCTTCGACTATCCAAGTTACTTGCACAATCTACATCAACAAATCCCTGCGTGTCCAATGACTTGACCAAATTATTAGTACCATGATAAACCAAACAATAATCAAAAGTACCTCATAAATATCTAAACACCCTTTTAACAAAAGTCCAATGCTCTTTACCAGGGTTAGACAAAAACTTGCTTAAAACTCCCACTGCTTGGGCTATATCTGGTCTAGTGCAAACCATTGCATACACGAAACTACCAATGACACTAGAATAAGGAACCTTAGAAATATCCTCAATATCATCATCAACATTAGGAAACATATCTAGGATCAACTTAGTACCAATTGGAAATGGAATACTAACCGGTTTACAATCATGTATATTAAACCACTAAAAATTAGTATCAACATACTTACTCTGACTCAACCAAATCTTTCTGTTACCATAGTCTCTTCTAATTTCCATTTTAAGAATGTATTTAGACGCCCCAAAGTCCATTTAAAAAGCACTAGAAAGTTGTTTCTTGAGTTCACTAATCATTACCTTGTTGTTACCAATAAACAACATGTCATCAACATACAAAATAATAATTAGAATATGATCATCAATAACCTTAATATATACATAATTTTCCTCTTCACTCCTAAGAAATCCCAAATTCAATGTAAAAGCATCAAAAGTCCAATACTACATCTTGGGTGACTATTTCAAACCATACAATGACCTTTTTAACTTGTAAACCAATTTTTCTTTTCCCTTCACAACATTTTCATTAGGGTGACACATATAGATATCCTCCTCAATATCTCCATGCAAAAAAGTAGCTTCAACATCCATTTTCTCTATCTCAAAATCACAAGTAGTAGCAATAGAGAATAAGAATCTAATAGAAGTTAATTTAGCGATAGGAGAGAAAATTTCACCAAAATCAACTCCCTCTCTCTAGGAGTAGCCCTTAGCCACTAATGTTTCCTTATACCTTTCCAAGTGACCATCTACTCCAAATTTCTTTTTAAACACCCATTTACATCCAATGGGCTTTCTTCCTTTGGGAAAATTAACAAGATCCCAAGTGTTATAGTTTTCCAATGCCATCATCTCCTCTTGCATAGCATGCAACCAAAACTCATTTTCCTCTGAAGAGAGAGCCTCCTTGTAAGATGTAGGTTCATCGTCAACACTTAATAAATAAAATATACAATGAAAATTAGGTGGGATATGTTGGGAAAATGTGTCTCAACCTTGCAATTATATACCATTTATTGTTGATAGGATGTATGTTGGTATGTGGTGATTGATCATGCAAATACTGTACATTCATAGCAAGACATCAAGGTTTTGTTCCCGTTGACACGTCAAGGTTTTTTTCCCAATGACATGTCAAGGTTTTTTCCTGCCGACACATCAAGGTTTTTTTGTTAACATGTCAAATGAAAAATGACCTTGTAAAACCCTAATTCTAGAAGGTTTCCAAAATCTTGTTATAAGTGACTGGGATGTATGTAGATGAGGGTGTATTCTAAGAGTCTAATAGCGGTCATGTTGTCTCTTGATCTCTGGTGGTGATACTCCTGTGAGTTCTCTACAAGTATATTGTAATATTTTGATTTCTGCATAATATATTGAGCGAATTTTGGAGTGTGGGGTTTTTCTCCCAAAAGGGTTTTCCCCACGTAAATCTTTGTGTTGTGGTATCCATGATATTTGTGTTTATTTATGTTTAAGATTTTGTAATTATTAAATATCTATAAAATTTTTCATTTTTCTCCTCTCAAGATTAGTGTAGGAAGTTGTTCCGCTATCTTAACTTCCTTACAAGTGGTATCAGAGCTTGATCACCTTTGGTTTCAGTTGTGGGTTGTTGGGTTTTTTGAACTAATCTAGATTTGAGTGGGAGCTTGTGCAGAAGAAACTTTGTGATCTTGTTATAGGAATTTTTAGATAGCAAGTTCATCAGGGAGAATAGAGGTGGATAAATTTTTTGGAAATAATTTTGAGATGTGGAAGCTAAAGATGGAGGATCTATTGATAGATCGAGATCAGTGGGATGATGTTGATGAGAATGTTTCAAGCCCTGCAGATCCTACTCAAGCTGCTCAATATGATTTTATGGACCATAAAGCCAAGGGTCCAATTAGATTATGCTTGGTAGACTCTATTTTAATTAATTTCCATGAAGAGACATCTATACAAAAACTATGGAACAAACTTGGTGAGATGTATCATGAAAAACCTTTAGTGAACAAGATTCTCTTAAGGAAGAAGTTGTATTCCTTGAAAATGGAAGAGGGTGGAAAAATCACAGACTACTTAGAAGCATTCAATATGTTGGTGGCTCAATTGGAATAAGTTGGTGTCAAAATGGATGAGGAGGAGAAATGCTAGAACTTTCTTTTTTCTTTGCTTGATTTATGGGATTTTCTTGTTATGGCTATTGGGAGTACTTTTGTTATATTGAAGACTGAAGATGTGGTGGGTTATTTGATTTCTAAAGAGATGAGGAGGGAGGTATCCATCACTACCAAGGACACCCTAAATGTTCATGGAAGACCTAAGGAAAAAGGCAAGAAGAATAAGAAGCGTGACAAATCCAAGTCCAAGGGGAGATCTAAATCTCTAGAAAGTCCAAAGTTATTTGTTGGAACTACAGTAAGCTTGGACATGTTCATAAGGAATGCAAAGAAGAAAAGAAGAAGAAAAAGAAGAAATTTGATTCTAATTCTGAGTCCGAGAAGAAGATGGTGACACATTCATTGTAACTTTGGCAACTCGTGCAAGTAATGATGCATGGTTAATTGACTCAGGTGCATCTTTTCATATGAACTTTAATAGAGATTGGTTTTGTGAATATGAAGAATTTGATGGAGGTAAGGTGTACTTGGGTGATGATTCTCATTTAGAGATTGTTGGTCGTGGTAAAGTTAAAATCAGGTTTCTTGATGGTAGAATAAAAAGGATTAATGGTGTGTTGCATATCCCTGGATGAGCACAAAATTTGTTATTTGTGAGAAAACTAATAGATGCAGGTGTGCAGGTAGTATTTTATGATGTAGGATGCAAGATGGTTAGAGGTGCTATGGTGATTGCTAGAGGTGTCAGATATGGGACATTGTATAAGCTTGATGCATGCACTGTTGAGTTAAATAGTACTTTTGTGAAAATAAAGTATGTAGAAGAAGTGAGGGTTTCACCTTCAACAGATGGTCATGGATTTTGGGTACCCAAGCTGGTTCTTTCCTTTGAGAAAAAGTTACTTGTAGAGAAAACTATATTATGGCACCAACAACTTGGCAACATTGGAGAAAAGGGTCTAAGGACCTTGAAAAATAAAAACCTTGTTGAAGGTTTGTCTGATTGTAATCTTAAATTCGATTTCTGTGAGCATTGCATTTATGGAAAACAAAACTATGTTCAGTTTTACTCGAGTTCTCATAAATCTTGTGGTGTATTAGATCTTATTCATTATGATGCATTTGGTCTTATAGATGTTCCTTCAATTGGTAAATACACATATTATGTTTCATATATTGATGATTATAGTAGAAGGACATGGGTATATTTTATAAAGAATAAATATGAATTTTTTAGTTGATTTAAAGAATTTAAAGCAATGGTTGAGTTGCAAACTGGAAAGAAAATAAAATGTTTGAGGACTGATAATGACCATGAATTTTGCTGTAATGATTTTGATAGATTCTATAAAGATTGTGGTATTCATAGACAAAAGACAACTCTGTATTCTCCACAATATAATGGAGTTGCTAAAAGAATGAACATGACACTGATGGAGAAGGCTAGGAGTATGTTGAGTGGTGTTGGCCTAGAACAAAGATTTTGGGCTATTGCCACTACCTATTACCTAATTAATAGGTCTCCTACATCAGCTCTTGTTGATAAGATGCCTATAGAGGCATGGTCGGGTTGCAATCCTTCATTAAGACATCTTAGAGTTTTTGGTTGTGAGGCATACACACATGTGCCAAAGGAGAAGTGAACAAAGCTATAAAAAAGGCTATGAAATGTATCTACATCGAATATTGTTATGGTGTGAAAGGATACAAGCTTTGGGATCCTATTGCACAAAAGGTAATACATAGTAGAAGTGTTATTTTTAGAGAAACTAAGCCTTCTTTTGTTACACTGTAGCAAAAAAAAGTAAATAGGAAGATGTGATTCAATTTCCTTCTACACCTGAGAAAGTTGAATTGAGGCCTAATGATATACAAGAAGTTGAGGAGGGCTCATCTAGCTCTAGTTCTTCAGAAGAGGAGGAAGAACCTCCAACTCGGCTTGTTTGAAGGTCTACAAGGAATAGACAACCACTTGAAAGGTATTCACCTGATGAATGGAGATGTATTTTTGCTTTGAATACTAACATGGATGAACCTAGATCTATAGAAGAGGCACTAGGTATGAATGATGTAGAATCCTGGAAGATTGCTATGGATGAAGAAATGACATCTTTGAAAAAGAATGATACATGGGATCTTGTACCATTTCCTAAAGGACAAAAACCTGTTGGTTGTAAATGGGTGTTCAAGAAAAAATATTGGTTCAAATGGAGGTATTGAGAAGTACAAAGCAAGGTTGGTTGTGAAGGGTTACTCTCAAGTTGAGGGTGTTGATTATGGTGAGATATTTTCTCCTCTTGCAAAAATGACATCCATTAGATTTTTGCTTTTTATTACTACCGCTTACAATTTAGAGGTTGAGAAAATGGATATGAAAACTGCTTTCCTTCATGGTGATTTGGAGGAGGATATTTATATGACACAGCTAGAGCACTATGTGATGAAAGGTAAAAGTAAGTTGGTTTTCAAATTGAAGAAATCTTTGTATGGTTTAAAATAGAGTTGTAGGATGTGGTACCATAAATTTGATACATATGTGTTGAGTTTGGGATTTGAGCATCCTAAATCAGATCATTATGTTTATTATAAAACTGATGATGATTGTTTCCTATTTATTGTATTATATGTTGATGATATGTTATTTATTAGTAGAGGGAAAGGTATGATTTCAGAACTAAAATCTCAACTTGTTGCTAAATTTGAAATGAAAGATCTTGGTGTAGCTAAACACATTTTTGGGATGGAAATTAAAAGAGATAGAGTGAATAGAAAGCTATGGATTGGCCAAAGCAAGTGTGTCAACTCAATTTTACAGAGGTTTGATATGCAGGATTGTAGAACACTGTGTGTTCCTATTTTAGTGTGAACAAAGTTATCTATTTCAGATTGTCCAACATCTCCATCAGAGATGGAAGACATGAGAAAAGTGCCTTACTAGAGTGTAGTTGGATGCTTGATGTATTCTATGGTTTGTACTAAACCAAACATTTCTCAAGCAGTGGGAGTTCTTTCCAGATATATCTCTAATCTTGGTGGAGTTCATTGGGATGTTTTAAAAAGAGTCTTCAGATATTTTTGGGGTACCTCAGATTATTCCTTATGTTATCATAGTAATATGAATGAAGACGAGATTTCCCTTGATATTCATGGTTATGTGGATTCAGACTAGGCAAGTGATGTTGATAGAAGAAAATCCATGAATGCTTATGTTTTTACTTTATTTGGTGGTGCAATTAGTTGGATGAGTAAGCAATAGGATGTGATTTCATTTTCCACTACTGAAGCAAAGTATATGGCAGCTACTCATGCTTATAAAGAATCCATTTGGCTTAAGAGACTATGTTCAGATATTGGAATAAAAAAAGGTGTAGTGACAATTTATTATGACAGTCTAAGTGTGATATGTCTAGTTAAGAACCTGACATTTAATGGCAGGACCAAGAACAATAGTGTACAATATCATTTTTTTAGAGATATAGTTGAAGATTGCATGGTGAAGCTAGTTAAGGTAGAGACTTTGATGAATGTTGTTGATTCTTTAACTAAGCCTATGAGCACAGATAAATTCAGAGACTATCAACCTTTTGACCCCTAGAAATTAAAGAGACGATGGTTACACCCTCATGTTGCTCTTGTAAGGTGTTTGAAATGCGGGAGATTTGTTGGGAAAATGTGTCTCAACTTTGCAATTAGATATAGTTTATTATTGATAGGATGTGTTTTGGTATGTGGCAACTGATCATGCAAATATTGTACTCATAGCAAGACATCAAGGTTTTTTTTCCCGTTGACACATCAAGGCTTTTTCTTGCTAACACATCAAGGTTTTTTTGTTAACACATCAAATAAAAAATGACTTTGTAACACCCTAATTATAGAAGGTTCCAAAAATCTTGTTATAAGTGACTGGGATGTATGCAGATGAGGGTGTATTCTAAGAGTCTAATAATGACTGTGTTGTCTCTTGATAGCTAGTGGTGATAATCCTATGAGAAGCTTGCTATGCAAGTATATAGTAATCTTTTATTTCTAAATAATATATTGAGCAGATTTGGAGTGTGGGGTTTTTCTCTCGAAAGGGTTTTCTCCACATAAATCTTTGTGTTGTGGTATGCATGATATATTTTTTAAAATTTTTATAACTGTTAGATATCTGTAAATTTTTGCATTTTTCTTCTCTCAAGATTAGTGTAGGAATTTTTTCTGCTACCTTAACTTCCTTACAGGCTATACCTATCAACTGGATTCCGTTGTCTTGTGTACCTTCTAAGAATAGGAGAATGAGGCTCTTTTTGTTCTTGATCTTTCTCAACCTCTTCCTAATTTTCTTCCTCATATTCTTCAGTTTGATCAATAACTTCTTCTGCTTCCTCATCTTCTTCCTCATTGAATCCATCTCTTTGTTCTTTTCAAGTTGCATCTTCTTGCTTAATTTTAGAATGCACACTCTTTCCCCTATCTTTTTCCTTTGGTTTTTCAAGTACATAAATAATGCTAAGCTCCCTGAAAATCACATCTCTAGAATAAATACTTTTCTTGGTTAGAGGATTCCATATCTTATAACCTTTAACATTATCACCATATCCAATGAAAATATACTTTTCAGCTTTAGGATATAGCTTAGTCCATTTTTCTTTAAGCACATAAAAATAAGCCTCACAATCATATACCCTTAAATACAAAAAAAAAGGTTTCTTACCTATCCACATCTCATAAGGTGTTGTATCAAGAGCTTCACAAGGAGATCTATTAATCAATTAATAAGTAGTACTTACAACTTCTGCCCAAAGCATCTATTGTAAGGAAAGCTAAGGTGCGGAAACAACTCTCCTAACGTCAAAACCTTAGGGAAGAATGCAGAGGTGCTTTTAAATTTTCAATTACAGTCTAATTAAGATACACTTGAAAGAAATAACAAAAACAGAGAAATTAACACACACATGAACACCAGATTTACGTGGGAAAACCCTTACGGGAGAAAAACCCACCACACCAAGAAAAGCCTCTTTGTATTATAGTAATGGAATTACATACAAAGATCAAACTTATCTTTTTGATGTCAATTTATAGCAGCAGATTCAATGATCAACCTTGTACAAAACATTCAAGTTACAATGCTCTCAGAATTGAATTCACACTCACTGATCACCCATCGAACTATTCATCTGACTGTTCACTGAACTGATCACAATCTTCAATCTCTAAGTATATCCCTGTCACCCCTGGTCTGTTGAACTTCCTCACAGGAATGGCCACAATAGTATAACTTCCAACAGTTCCCAGTCTTCTCCCTGATTGGTTGAAGACACACCACGTAGGATAGTCTTCCAATCAATCAAGGCATTCAAGTAGTGTTCGCATGTCGGTGAGACACTAGTCGTGTCTCCCCGATGCCACAAAGCCCAACTGTCGATATCAACAAGAGTCATCACCTTCGGCAAGAGGTTACACCAAATGCCAATCGATATTGTGAAGCTCTATCGGCAAGAGTTTTCCTATCGCCAAGAGTCTCATAGATCCTTATGTCATACTGATATTCATCGAGAAAAACTGTCGGCAAGACCAGCCATATCGCTGAGACGTCATACCAAGCTAATGACAATCGGTGATACTACCGCTTTCGCTAAGAGGTCATACTAACACAACCATGTTACTCCGAAATGTCCTACCATCAGCGAGACTTCATCCATCGCTGAGAGTTCTTACCGAAGCTTCCATGTTACCCTGAGACCACCTTTCACTAGGAGTCATACCGACAACAACCAAAGCATCGGTGAGACAAACATCTGTCGCCAAGAGTTCTTACCAAACCCTTATGTTACCCCAATGACTCCAAGTGTATAACTATCAGTGAGACATCTCACATCGCTAAGACTTCATACCGAAGCAAAGCCTTTGGCCAAGAGTCTCCCAGATAACATCAGTCACGATGAGTCTCCCCAATAACCTTTAGACACCAACCCGTCGGCAAGACCAACCCACTCAGCAGAGGGTTACAACAAACACGAGTCACAGCGATAGCACCATTCGGCAAGATAACAACAAGGTCTCGACGACCTGAACATTCCACAAGGTTGCACAACTGCTAGTCAGCCAGACAATAAGGATGTCACACTGACTTGGCTCTTTCAGAGGTTTTAGCCTATGAGATTGAGGTGCATAATTCCAACAATCTCCCACTTGACGAAGATCACACAGGCACCTCCATAGCACAACAAAACTACTAAAATTCATGGGCATTGAGGCCCATTGAACTAGCACACCACTTGAACTTGTCTGTGCTCACTGGCTTCGTCAATGTATATGCAACATTCTCTAGAGTATCCACTTTTTCTAAAGAGACCTTTCCATCCTCCACCATATCTCGTACAAAATGATACTGCACATCAATATGTTTCATCCTGGCATGGAAAGTAGGATTCTTCGCCAAACAAATAGCACTCTGACTGTCACAATAAATTGTTATTTTCCCTGCATCAAAACCAATGTTAGAACACAAACATTTTAACCAGATTGCTTCTTTACAGGCGTGTGTTGCTGCCATATATTCTGCCTCTGTAGTGGACAAAGCGACTATAGCTTGCCGCTTACTCATCCAACTAACTGCACCACCATTCAACATGAAAATATATCCACTAGTGGATCTTCTGCTGCCAATGTCCCCTGCCCAATCATAATCCACATAGCCTTGAATACTGAGAATCCTCTATGATTAAACCAAGTTCCCATGGTAACACAAAGCATATTCTGAAGTGCCCTTCAAATATCTAAACACTCTCTTCACAACATCCCAATGTGTCTTTTCAGGATTAGCCATAAACCGAATAAGTACTCCCACTGCTTGGGAAATGTCTGGCCTTGTATAGACCATTGTATACATTAGACTGCCAACCACACTAGCATAAGGTACACTGGTCATGTCCTCCATCTCAGTAGGATATTTTGGACAGTCTTCAATAGATAACTTTGTTCCCTACAAAACTGGAACAACTAGCTACTTACAATCATTCATGCAAAATCTCTCTAGAACAGTCTTGATATACTTACTCTGACTGAGCCAAAGTTTTCTACTATTCCTGTACTTGGTTATTTCCATCCCCAGAATATACCTTGCTGCACCAAGATCTTTCATTTCAAACTTTGCAGACAACTAAGACTTAAGATCAGAAATCATTAACTTACTATTGCCTATGAACAACATATCATCAACATAGAGAGCAATAATAAGAACTCGATCACTTTCAGCTTTGTAGTACACACAATGATCATATTTTGATCTTACAAATCCCAATGACAAAACAAAAGTGTCAAACTTCTAGTACCACATTCTAGGAGACTGCCTAATCCATACAGATTTTTTTCAACTTGCAAACCAGCTTTCTTTACCTTTCTCCACAAAGTGCTCAGGCTGGGACATATAAATTTCTTCTTCAAGATCACCATGAAGAAATGTTGTCTTCACATCCATCTGTTCAACCTCTAAGTCATACGCTGTTGCAAGTGACAAAAGGAATTTGATAGATGTCAGCTTAGCTACATGAGAAAAAATCTCCCCATAATCAATTCCCTCTACCTAGGAATAACCCTTCACAACCAACCTCACCTTTTACTTTTCCACACTGCCATCTAGACTAATTTTCTTTTTAAACACCCATTTGCAACCAACAACTTTTTTGCCTTCAGGCAAGGGCACCAAACTCCAAGTATCATTCTTTTCTAATGATGTCATTTCTTCATTCATGGCTTCCAACCAAGAGTTTGAATTAGACATTCTAAATGCCTCTTTCACAGTCCTAGGCTCATCGTGCTAGAAATTAAAGCATAGGCACAAGTAGAATCTATCAAAGAAAACCCATACCTATGCTTGCTTTCACGAGTTGACCTCCTCACTTGTTGAGGCTGAGGTTGTTATTCTTCATCAAAATTCTTAGAACTACTTGAGCTCTCCTCGGTGTACATTTTGAATTTTGAATTCCTCTTTATCCGTGTCAAAGGAATTTCAACTACATACTTTTGTTTTTGATTTTGTCTCTGACTGCAGATCCAAGGTAGAAGGCTTCAGCTCATGAAAGATTACACTTCTGCTATATAGAACCTTCTCCGTATCAAGATTCCAAAGCTTGTATCCTTTTATGCCAGCACTATAACCAATAAAAATACATTTGACAGCCTTGTTCTCCAATTTAGATCTTTTCTCATTAGGCACATGTGCATATGCCTGACAACCAAAGACTCAAATGTGTCTCAGAGAGGGCTTCTTTCCAGACCATGCTTCCAAAGGTGTTTTCTCAACAAGAGTAGAGTTAGGAGAATAGTTTATCATGTAACATGTTGTAGCAACTACCTTAGTCCAAAACTTCTCCTCCAAGCTAGCACTGCTCAGCATACTTCGTGCTCTTTCCATCACTGTCCTGTTGAACCTTTCTGCAACTCCATTTTGTTGCGGAGTGTAAGGTGTAGTTTTATGTCTTTTAATCCCATGATCTTTATAGTACCTCTCAAATTCATCAAAATAAAATTCACCGCCATTATCAGTCCTTAAACATTTTATTTTTCTTCTAGTCTAATTTTCTACAAGGTTTTTAAATTCCTTAAATCGACTGAACACATTTGATTTACTTTTCAAAAAATAAACAAATGCTCTTCTCGAATAATCGTCAATGAACGATACATAGTACCTTGACTTAGACAAAGAAGGAACATTCACTGGACCAAAAACATCAGAATGAATGTAGTCAAGTAAACCAGAAGACTTGTGAGGACTGGAGTAAAATGAAACACGGTGTTGTTTACCATATATACAATGTTCACAAAACTCGAATTCGAGGTTACAATCTTCAAGCCCCTCAACCAGGTTTTTATTCTTCAAGGTTTTTAAACCTTTCTCTCCAATGTGGCCTAGCCTATGATGCCAAAGCATAGTCTTTTCTGCTAGAAGTTTACCTTCCATAAAGTTTACACTATTAGGAACTTTTTCCTCCGTTCCCCCACGAGTAGCTTTTTGTGACTTGGCAGAGACACTATTGCATTGAACAACATGTGCATCCAGCTTATACAAGGTACCAATATGAGCACCCCTTGCTAGCACCATTGTGCCTCTAGTCATCTTACATCCATTTCCAGAGAATGTCACTTGCACTCCAATATCATTCAGCTTACTAACAAAAAGTAAATTTCAAGCCAGACCTGGTATATGCATTACATCATTGATTCCCTTCACTCTTCCATCAGGGAATTGAATTCTGACTCTTCCACAGCCAACAATTTCCAAAGATGAATCACTTTCCAAATACACCTTTCCACCATCGTATTTTTCATACTTCGTGAACCAGTCTCTATGAGATGTCATGTGGAAAGATGCTCCACAATCAATCAGCTAGACATTATCTCATGCCTGCGTAGCCAAGGCTGCAATGAAGGAATTTGCATTACTCTGAGATGAATCATTGTCGGAATAATTCTTTTTCTTCTTCTTTTTCTGCTCTTTACAATCTTTTTGGACATGACCAGGTTGCCCACAATTCCAACACTTCACCTTGGACTTCTTGTCAGGAGACTTTGATCTCCCTTTTGATTTGGATTTGGACTTCTTGTCCTTCTTCTTTCCTTTTTCTTTTGATCTTCCTCTAACAACAAGAGCCTCCTTCACCATCTCAGAAGATTTCCTTCTCATCTCTTCTGATAACAAAGAAGCAACAACATCTTCCATCTTAAAATTGGATTTCGTACTCCCAATAGCCATCACCAGGTGATCCCAATAATCTGGCAAAGAACATAATAACAACATACAATGATCTTCTTCATCAATCTTCACACCCACAGATGTTAACTGTGCAATCAACATCTTGAAAGTGTTCAAATGATCAACAACATACCCTCCTTCCTGCATTCTCAAAGAGTACAACTTCTTCCTAAGGAACAATTTATTCACCAAAGACTTTCCCTAATAAATAGCTGTCAGTCTTTTCCACAAGGAAGATGTAGTCTTTTCTTCATGAACATTCAAGAGAACAAAGTCTGCTAAACAGAGCCTTATCATCCCCTTTGATTTTCTATCTGCAAGGTTCCAATCCTTTTGCTTCATGCCTGTAGGCTTCGTTCCAGACATAGCAATCCAAAGATCATGATCAACCAATAGATCTTCCATTTTAAGTTTCCACAACTCAAAATTGCTGCCATTGAATTTCTCAATTTCAATATTTCCTGATGTGCTTGCCATCTTAACCTATAATTTGAATTACCAAAACTTCTACAAGACTTCCACTAAATAGAATTGACACAAAAAACCCAACGTACCCAAAAGGATAACACAACTGGCCAGGCTCTGATACCATTTGTAAGGAAAGCTAAGCTGCAGAAACAACTCTCCTAACGTCAAAACCTCAGAGAAGAATGCAGAGGTGCATTTAAATTTTCAATTGTAGTCCAATTAAGATACACTTGAAAGAAATAACAAAAACAGAGAAATTAACATACACACATGAACACCAGATTTACGTGGGAAAACCCTTACGGGAGAAAAACCCACCAAACCAATAAAAACCTCTTTGTATTACAGTAATGGAATTACATACAAAGATCAGACTTATCTTTCTGATATTTACAGTAGCAGATTCAATGATCAACCTTGTACAGAACATTCAAGTTACAATGCTCTCAGAATTGAATTCACACTCACTGATCACCCACCGAACTATTCATCTAACTGTTCACCGAACTGATCACAATCTTAAATCTCTGAGTATATCCATGTCGTCCTTGGTCTGTTGAACTTCCTCACAGGAACGACCACAATAGTCTAACTTCCAACGGTTCCCATTTTTCTCCCGGATTGGTCGAAGACACACCATGTAGGATAGTCTTCCAATCGGTCAAGGCGTTCAAGTAGTGTTCGCATGTCGGTGAGACACTAGCCATGTCTCCCCGATGCCACAAAGCCCAACTGTCGATATCGGCAAGAGTTGTCACCTTCAGCAAGAGGTTACACCAAACACCAATCCATATTGTGAAGCTCTATCGACAAGAGTTTTCATATCGCCAAGAGTCTCATAGATCTTTATGTCATATCGATATTCATTGAGAAAAACTATCGGCAAGACAAGCCATATTGCTGAGACGTCATACCGAGCTCATGATAGTCAGTGATACTACCGCTTTCGCCAAGAGGTCATACCGAAACAACCATGTTACTCCTAAATTTCCTACCATTGGTGAGACTTCATCCATCGCTAAGAGTTCTTACCAAAGCCTCCATGTTACCCCGAGACCACCTTTTGCAAGGAGTCATACCGACAACAACCAAAGCATCGGTGAGACAAAAATCTGTCGCCAAGAGTTCTTACTGAACCCTTATGTTACCCCGATGACTCCAAGTGTATAACTATAATTGACACATCTCACATCGCTAAGACTTCATACTGAAGCAAAGCCTTTAGCCAAGAGTCTCCTTGATAACATCAGTTTCCATGAGTCTCCCCGATAACCTTTAGACACCAACCCGTCGACAAGACCAACCCACTCGGCAGAGGGTTACAACGAACACAATGAGTCACATCGATAGCACCAGTCGACAAGACAGCAACAAGGTCTCGGCGACCTGAACATTCCACAAGGTTGCACAACTGCTAGTCGGCCAGACAATAAGGATGCCACACCGACTTAGTTCTTTCAGACGTTTCGGCCTGTGAGATTGAGGCACATAATTCTAACATCTATCAAGTCATGAACTACTTAACATGCTTCTAGCTCTTTCCATAATCGTCTGATTCATCCTTTTTGCCACACCATTATGCTGAGGAGTGCACGAAGTAGTTTTCTATCTAACAATTCTTACATGCTTACAAAATTCATCAAATTCCTTATAACAATATTCCCCTTCCTTATCAGACCTTAATACCTTAATTTTATAATCCGATTGCTTTTTTACTAAGGCTTTAAATTCCTTAAACTTAGTGAAAACTTTAGATTTATGTCACACATAATATAACTAGGTAAACCTTGTAACATCATCAATAAAAGAGATAAAATATCTATATTTTCCAATTGATTCAACATCCATAGGACCAAATACATCCGCATGAATTAATTCCAATTTAACTCTAGATTTTGTACTGCTAGAAGGAAATGATTTTTTGTTTTGTTTACCAAACACACAATGTTCACAAAAATCAAAAATCTCATTAGAATAGGATAAACCTTATAACAAATTTTTATTCAAAATATCCTTTAAAGTAGTCTCACTTATGTGACCCAATCTGCAGTGCCACAACATACAAGTGTTTTTTAGATTTTTCAGTTACATATGTAGAGTTTACAAAAGTAGTGACTTACAACTTAAATCGGGTTCCTTTCCTTGTCCCTCTCACTATCACCAAATTTCCTCTTACCAATCTCCAACCATGCTTATCAAAAGTTACATTTATTCCCATATCATTCAACTTTGAAACTAAAATCAGATTTCTAGCTACTCCATGAACATGCAAAACACCAGGAAGGGTTTTAATTCTCCCATCACTGAAACAAAACTTAACCTTGCCCCTTCTGACAATAAAATATGAAGAGTTATCACCGAGATAGATTTCACCTCCATCATATTCTTCATATGTGGAAAACCACTCCTTGTGAGGAGTCAGATGAAACGAGCATCCTGAATCAATTAACTAATTTTCATTAGTCATAACTTGAAGACAAGAAATAAAAGCTTCATCACCTGAGTTTTAGGATTTCCCCATGGAGGAATCAATTTGTTTCTTCAGATTTTTGCATTCCTTCTTCATATGTCCTTAGGCCCATTCTTATCTCCTTTAGACCCTCTTTCTTTAGGCCTTCCCCTGACATTGAGAGAATCACCTGAACTATCCATTGCCTTTTTCCTCATTTCCTGTGACAACAAAGTTACTACAAGAGCATCCATCTTTGGATCTTTCATGTTAGCAATGATAGCAAGTACAAAATTATCCCAAGATTTAGGTAAAGAAAAAAGTAGCATAATGCATTTATCTTCTTCTTCAACATCAACATCAATAGAGGCTAGTTGAATCAAAACCAAATTAAAAGAATTTAAATGCTCGACAATAGATTCACCTTCTCTCATCTTAAGAGAAAACAACTTTTTCTTTAAGTAGAGTTTATTTACCAGAATTTTTGCTTGATAGATCTCACCTATCTGGTTCCATAAAGCATATGCAGTCTTTTCCTTTGACATGTTCAGGAGAATAAAATTATAAATACACAATCTAATAGTTTTGCATGCCTTTTTTTTATCAAGCTTCTCCCAATCTCCATCACTCATTTTCTCAGGTTCTTTTCATTTGTTACAGCCACCCATTGATCTCGTTCTTCAAAGAGATCGTCCATTTTCAGCTTCCACAACTCAAATCTCACTTCTTTAAATTTTTCTATGTACAAATGAGAAGTTGCAGCCATGGTTAAACACAAAATTCTGCTAAAAACAACTCAACGAAACTCCCACTAAAGTTCAAAAAACCTTCGTTCTACCACCCAGAACATAGAACTGGCTAGGCTCTGATACCAAATGTTAGAAAATGATAGGTGAACATAAATAATAGAAGATTAAAATTGCTATAAATTAGATTATGCATTGTAAACCATATGGAGATTTAAAACTGTAAACAATGAAAAATGCAAAGAACAGAAAGCACAACACATAACACAGTGTTTACGTGGAGAAACCCTTTTGAGAAAAAACTCCACCAAAGAAGAAATGAATAACTATATTAAAAATAATGTTGTTTCACAATACAATCACTCTAACTCCTCTTTCTGCCTTAAATCTGTCAACATAACCCCTGCAAATAAAATTGATGAAGAAATCTTCTACACAACTCTTCTTCAAAGTACCTGTTATAAAGAATAACCCAAAACATGAAGAGTGGTGTCCAAATTGGTCTAAAGATCATTCCACCACCTTAGAATCATCAAATTCAGCTCATAATGTTCTCTTATAGATCCTCTTACAGTTGTGATAAAGCATCTTTCATGCATGGGTGCCTAGGGGCCAAGATAGCAATATTTTGTCATATATGTCATCATAGTCATCATAGAATTTTATGACAGGTTTCATAACTGCCATAGATTCTCTTACAATGTATGATGAGTGTCATTTCATGTCATAACCCATTATTCCCAAAAGGGATTCCTAGATTCTCAAGTGTAACCAATTTACAATTACCGTTACCACATGCCAATAAAAGTAACAAAGAAACTCCTAGCCAAAAAAAAGTAATTACCGGGGCCAGTAAAAAATAAATTACCACTGTCGATGAAACCTCCAATCCCTTATGGGTGAATTACAAATAATAATAGGAGAAAATTAAATACAAGATATTTACAGGTTGATGGCACGTCTATCCCAACAACACACATAGTGTCAAGATCAACACTAGAACATATAACCCTTCAATATGATCTATGATGATACCCCATGATGAAATTCTCCCTGGTGTGTTTGGTTTAGGTATGAGTCCATAAAGATAAGGTAAAATATCAAGCAACCTAAGATGTGTCAGGATGCCATTTCATGGACTCATAGTTATCCTTTTCTAGGTTGATCATAGAAAGATGAATAGAAAAACCTATGATACTTTCTCAAATGAAAAAATCAGAGACTAAAAACCTTAGTATTGATAAAGCATATCAAATGATTTCATCCTACACAAAAATTTCCTTTCCAAGTGCCAAGATGTTCAAGTAATTAAGCAGAATGTGAAAAAAAAAACACTAAATAAAATGTATGTGGGGTAGATTCTGGAAAATGTGTATAAATAGATTTGAAGAGCTTTGAAATACCTTTCCAACACCGCTTGAATCAAAAAAATTGGAGATATAGGAAAAAAATTGTCAGATCGAAGGCGTAAAACGAAGATATGAATTTGACTGAGAATAACAGAAACCAAAAAAACTTGGTAATGATACCTGCACCACTAGAAAATCCTTGCAACCAACTTTTTGATGATATCTTGTTTTCTCGATTATGACATTGTATGCCCAAGTTATGCCAAAAAGAAAAAAAAAGTTGCTTTAGGGAAAACTGGGCTAGGAGGGGGGAAAAGAGGGTCGGTACGACTGTTGACAATAGTGGATCACTACATTAAATTTGATGGTTAGATGGACATCACAAGAATATTCTTAGAATATTCCATCCTGCTATAAAAAAACTTGACTTCTTGCGAAAAAATTCCAACAGAATATTTCGTCATACTTGGTCGGAATCTATTAGTTGTGGTAGGGAATATTCCTTGATGTGACAATTTTTTCACTAGTTGCTACTAAATTTTAAGAGCACTAGAATTATTTCCGACCAAGATGTTTAGCACTTGCCAGATTTTGATTGGAGTGGGCAATTTTTTTATGTGCAACACCAATGAATAAAGTTGTCACTGGCTTATTGATGTCACCATCAAGGGTAGAAGCTGTTGGGGCCTGACATTCTTTGAGTGGTAGGGTTGCAAGGTATGGCCCTGTGACTTGCTTTTTGATTTTTATATATATTTTTTTTTCAATTTGCTCTTTTGATTGGTAAAGCATTTTTTTTTTTTGGAAAAATAAAATTAAAAAATTAAAAAACCAGAATTTTAATAAACCATCGTACCTACACGAAATTCAATATAGCAGGGTCATAGAGATATTGTACGAAGGTCCTTGCTACAATTTTTTTTCCCTTTCTTTGCAACTTCACCAAATTGTCAAAATGACAAACAATCTTAGGATTTTCGGTCATTCCAGACTTAATGGTGATGCTTGTTTTTCCCTAGGATGAGCTGATTTTTCCCTCAAGGCCAAATCTCTCAGAATTCAAATAGGAAGCTACAGATCTAGAGCTCTGATACCACGTTGAAGTTGATGATTGAACTCCACAAGACCCAAAAATCATTACAAGAAATTATCCTATCACACAAGAAAGATCAAAGCAACTGATTTGCTATACAACCAAGAGAGAAAAGATTGAATCCAAAAGAGGACTGATATGTGCAATGTGTTAACCTAAATGGTTTTGAATTTGAATTATTATAATGAATGTTCAAGCTTTATAAAAGAATGCAAAAGAAAACCCTAGATGAGGATTTGACTAGATAGTGACAAGTGTTCTAATCTCATGCAATGAGATAACTTATCCTATATTTAATTCAAAGTAATAATAAAAAAGAACTCCTAAGTTTAGATTAAGTGAACTAAAGTAATAAGGGACTTAATAATTAATTAATTAATAACTAATTATCAAGTGATGTTCTAATTACTCCAACAAAACTTACCTTTATACTTTTCAGAACCCTTTTGTAACTTTTTGACAAAGTTTTCTTCCTCTAGATTTGATCCATCTTTTGAATCCGTATCATCTTATTTCTTAGACATTTTGAATTCCACCTCTTTCCTTACAGTTTTGTAATTATAAATTCTCATCTCATAGGTAGTCAAAATTCCATGTAACTCATCTATAGTTAGAGTATTCAAATATTTAGCTTCTTCAACAATAGAAATTGTTGCATCAAACTTTTGAGGAAGGGATTTGAGTACCTTTTTCATAATTATACCTTCTTTCATCTCTTCACTAGGACCACTAATAGATTTGACAACCTCATCAACCCAGAGCAGGAATGTAGAAATGTTTTCCTCTTCCTTCATTTTTAGACTTTAAAATTGACCTTAGTAGGTATGAATATTTGCTTGTTTGACCTTGTCATCACCCTCATAGATTTTTTATAACTTAACCCATGCTTCCTTCACTATCTTATAATGCATAATCTTTACAAACAAAGAGTTAGATAAACCACATAAAATAGTATTTCTTGCCTTGGCGTTATTATTGCAGGTTTTATTTCTGGCTTGATCTCTTGGGGGGCTATCAGGGATTTCATATCCATCCACAACTGATTGTGAAACCTCAAATCCTAGGGCCATAAAATACACTTCCATCCTTACACTCCAAAAGGCATAATTGGATACATCAAAAAGTGGTCCTTATTTGAAGACAATCTTCTTGAGCCACTGAGTGTGCCATCCTGAATCTACCTCAAGTTGTTAAGATTTATCAAAGGAACTTAGCTTTGATACTAATTGAAGGGCACACAATATACTGAGACGGGGGTGAATCAGTATATGGAAAAAATCTTTAATTTAACATTAATTACCATTAATAAATTATCCAAACATGAACCTCAAAAACATCAAAGAAGTAAACATTGATTTCCTTAACCATTTAGCAACATAGATGCACAAATTCACACAAATAACACCAGATATACGTGGAAACCCAGAATGGAAAAAATGATGGTGAGAAGAGATGCTTGGAGCTATTGTCCAAATATAACCTCACAAAATAATGAATTACTTACAATCATGAAGTAGGCACCAACCTACTGTAGACACCAATCCCCAATTGTATTTTTAGGCATTGACCTACTGGAGACACCAATGCACAACATAAAGATCTGAGCACCAACTTAATAGGAAAGACACTAGTCCTCCTAGATTACAAAGATCATTTGTGGACTCTCAATACTGATAACACAACTTGCACTTGATCTGATCAACCTTTAGACACTCTCCCACACAACATATGGTCTTCTAATAATGACACACAACAATTGGAATGCAACTCACATTACATCACTTTGATATTTGCATTGAAGTACTAATTACATAACATTCCTTATTCACATTACATTGAATGAATCGTAGTCATAAATATATGCATTCCAACATATTAAAAATATCTCATGTCAGCCAAGAACTTCTTAACACCATCCTCAATGAGCCATGTCGGCTAAGGGTAGACTTTATTTCAAATTGATATGAAATGTGTAGTCAGCTTGGTCTTAAATCAATTTCATTATTGTTAGTGTTAGATGATTTTATGTATTTCCTTTAGTGATCTTAAACTAGTCCTATTTTATTTTTACATGATTCCTCTAGTTGGTGCACACCTTCCTTCTTTGGTGCAAACTCTAAGACATTACTCATATTCAACTATTTTTTTTTTTGTAAAAGCTTAACCTTTGAAACTTTAGAATTTGGTACATCATGAGTAATAATTTAGGTCTAAACCACAAGCCATAACATTCAACTATAGTAGAATGCAAATAAAAACACTATGATAGTATAAAACAGTGCATGAGTAGCAAACCACAAAATACTACCGCAAACACTTCCAGAATGCTTCCAACAACTATAATAGATACAAGATGATATTTCAAGCATACTACAAGTGTTAAGATAGGTGAAATTATAATTGTTATCCTAAGTTGATAATTGTGTGTCTCCACATTCTTTGGAAAGTGTCCTAGAGGACATGAGGGGAAAAATATTTATTATTTATTTTCCTATGAAAAATTGTAATTGCATTCATAGAGGTGGACCTACTATGGTGACGGTTACGAAGCATGCCAAGTTAATATTCCTTTTGGGTGCTCAAATTTTGGGTGATGACAATCCAGAAGTGCATGCTCTTACATGTTATTTACATGTTATCCTGGGTTGGGTACCCAAGCTTGCATGTTCTAGGTTTGAGCTATCAGAGTCATTGGAGAGTTATGGAGCACTCAGTATTGACCAATTTTGATTGGCTATAGTTTAGGTGTCCATGTGAGGGTCATGTGATCATTTAATAATTTTCACCATGTTTCTGAGCTATCCTATAAGGGGACATGGGTTTTTTTGAGGTGGTTTTAGTTTTAGTTTTGGGATACCATATGTGATATTCTCTACCACAAAATTCTATATATTGGAGCCTTGAGTTGGTGGTTTTTATGAGCTTATTTGCAGGTTGACAGAGTAACGAAGTGCTGCTAGAATTTAGAGAGGAGTGTTGTATTTTTGTATCTCATTTGAAGATTAATAAAAACATTGTATCTCTTTGGGTGTGGAGATTTTTTCCGCAAGGGTATCTCCACATATATCTTGTGTGACTTGTGATGCTCAAATTGTATTGCTAATTTTCTTTCATTGTTTCAATTGCTAATCACATATCATAATATTGGTAATCTTGAATTCATAATTTTGGAATTGCAAACACATATTAAAGTTCATATTGCTACAAGTTTCACCTTGAATTTTGAACATTTGGTATTGGAACCAATAGTTTTGTTGAGAGAGGGATGCCTTTCTCTTAAGTGTTGAAGGATTTTTTGTTGTTGTGGGAGCTTGTGCATTGTGGGTTTTACAAATTTTTGAAGAAGATTGAAAACCATGGCTTCTACCTTCCATCTAGATATTGAGAAAATCAATGGCACTAGTTATGAGATGTGGAAGTTGAAGATGAAGGATCTCCTTGAAGAGAGAGATCATTGGTTGGTAGTTTCAAATGAAAAGAAACTATATTCAACATCCAATGAAGATTGGAAGAAAATAGACAAGGCATAAAGAACCATTCAGTTGTGTCGTATAGATTCTATCCTCCTGAATGTTTCAAAATAATCTACCTCATACAAGTTGTGGAGGAGGATAGATGATATTTACCAAACCAAAAGTCTAAGAAATAAATTGTATCTCAAAATAATTTTGTATTTTTTGAAAATGAAGGATGGTGATTCTATTGCAAAAAATTTAAATTCTTTAATATGAATAATTCAACTTGCATTTGTAGATGTTAAAATAGAAGAAGATAAATGTAATTTTTGCTTTGTTCTTTACCCGAATCTTGGGAAAATCTAATTGTTACCATAAGTGGTGGTGGTACATAATCGAAGATGGATAGTATCATTTCTATACTTATTTCGAAAGAGATGAGAAGAAAGTCAATGAATGCAGGGTCCCAAGATGCCTTGCATGTGCAAGGAAGGTCCAAAGAGAAAGGAGGGCCTAAAGGGGAAAAAAAGAGAGACAAATCTAAAACCCTCGAGAAAAGAGAAGTAAAGTGTTGGATTTTTTGTAAGAGAGGATATGTGAAGGAATGTAGAAACATGAAAAAGAGTTTAGATACTTCCAAAAAAAAGTCCTCAAAAGATGGTGATTTTGATGCGTTGTTTATTTTTGATAACACTATTAGTGATGATTCTTGGCTTATTGATTCAGGTTGCTCCTACCATATGAATCTTCACAATGAGTGGTTTACTTCATATTTAGCTTATCATGGGGGAGAGATTTTCCTTGGTGATAACAACACAAAGAATATTTTTGGTAAGGGAAAGGTAAAGTTGTGTTTCAGTGATGGAAGGGTTAAAACCCTTGATCACGTTTTACATATTCCAGGACTTGTGAGAAATTTACTTTCAGTATCCAAGCTGAATGATTTTGGAATGTATGTCACGTTTGATAAGTCTAGTTATAGGTTGGTAAGAGGGAGTTTGGTGATTGCTAAAGGATCTCAGATAGGGACTTTTTTTAGGCTTAATCCCTCTAGCTATTGTAACTCTTCCAATGTAACTGGCACTGGAAATGCATGTATGTTGTGGAACCATAGATTGGGTCACATAAATGAAAAGGGTCTTAAGACCATTTTGAATAAAAGGTTGGTTGAATTTTTTTTTGATTATTCTGTTAGAAAAATTATTTTGTGAGCATTGTGTGTTTGGTAAACAAAATAGATCATCGTTTCCTAATGGAAATAATAAAGCTAAGAGATTATTGGAGATCATTCATTCAGATGTGTTTGGACCAGTGGATGTCGACTCTTTTGGAAAATCTCGTTATTATGTTATTTTTGTTGATGATGTCTCAAGATACACCTAGATTAATTTTATGCATGAAAAATCTAAGGTTTTCACTAAGTTTAAGGAATTTAAGGCCTTAGTTGAGAAGCAAATGTATTATAAGATAAGGATGTTGAGATTTGACAATGGGGGTGAATATTGTTCTAGGGAATTTGATGAGTTATGTCAGCATGCAAGTATTGTTCGATAAAATACTACTCCTTATACACCTAAAAAATAGGATAAGAAAGGGAATAAACCGAACCATGATGGAAAAACCTAGGAGCATGTTGAGTGGTACTAAGCTTGATAGTTACTTTTGGGAAGAAGTTGTAAGTACTATATGTTATTTGATTAATAGATATCCTTGTTTAACTCTTGTTGATAAAACTCCTTATGAAGTGGGGATAGGTAGAAAGCCTTCTATTTTACATTTAAGGGTCTTTGGTTATGAGGCGTTTATTTATGTGCCTCAAGAGAAGGGTTCTATATAAGACCTAAAAAAAAAAATGCATCTTTGTTGGCTACGGTGCGAATGTAAAATGTTATAAGCTTTGGAATCCACTAACCTATAAAATGGTTTTCTCTAGAGATGCAATTTTTAGGGAGTTTAGAGCTTACTTAGGTGAATAAAAACCAAAGGAGAAAGATAAGACAAAAAATGCACTTCAACACAAAGATTGAGAATCAGGAAGATGCACATGTGGAAGAACAGTTAGATGGATTTGAGGATAAAGAAGAAGAAGAGGGTTCATAGAGTTCACATGAAGTGAAAGATGAGAATATAGAATAAGAAGAGTAGCAAGAGCCCCTTCCTCCTACCTTGAGAAGATATACAAGACAAAAGAATCTAGTTGACAGGTATAGCCCATCTAATTATCGTTGTGTATTTGCTTTGTTGAGTATTGACGATGAACCTAGATCCTACAGGGAGGATCTTTCTTCAAAAGAAAGTGAATCTTGGATGCAGGCCATACAGGAGGAGATGATGCTTTGGATAGTTGTGATACCTAAGATCTTGTTAGTTTTCCCAAATAAAGGAAGCCCATTGGTTGTAAGTGGGTATTTAAAAGAAATTTAGAGATGATGGTCGCTTAGAGTAGTACAAGGTCAAATTGGTGGCCAAGGGCTATTCCTAGAGAGAGGGAGTTGATTTTAGTGAAATTTAAACTCTTGTTTCTAAGTTAACTTCTATTAGATTCATATTATCTATTGTTGTTGCTTTTGATTTTAAAATAGAGAAAAAAGATGTTAAAATTGCTTTCTTGCATGGGGATTTGGAGGAAGAGATTTATATGCAATAACCTAATTGTTTTATTCTAAAAGAAAAAGAACACTTGGTTTCTAGGTTAAAGATATCTTTATATGGTTTGAAATAGTCACCCAAGATGTGGTACCAAAAGTTTGATGTGTTTGCATTGAAGTTGGGTTTTATTAGAAGTAAGAAGGATCATTTTGTTTATATTAAGGTTGTTGATGATCAGATACTAATCATTGTCTTGTATGTTGATGGCATGTTGTTTATGGGTAACATTAAGATGATGATTAGGGAGCTTAAGAATTAAATTTTTGGCAGATTTGATATGAACGATTTGGGGGCTATAAAATATATCCTTGGGATGGAGATTATTAGAGATCGAGTTCACAAAAATCTTTGGTTAAGTCAATGTAAGTATGTTGATACCATTTTGTAGAGCTTTAGTATGCATGACTATAAACCAGTAAATATTTTGTTTCTAGTTGTGTTGGCTAAAAAATTGGGCACCTTGAAATTTCACCCTTTAGTCTTATCCCTAAAGGTGCACTTGTTACCAATAGCTCGAGTCAACCACTCTTTATGGGAAACATTCACTCTCTAAATTTTATAGAGGTACAAATCCCTCTTAGATATTCAATGTAATCCAAAGAAAAATTTAAAATAAATCAACTATAATATTTTAACCTAAAAGAAGTAAAGGAAGATAACTCGATACCAGAAAAATTTATAATAAAAGATGCAACAAGAACTAAAATATTACCAAAAACAGCACAAAGACTAGTGTTCACCATGCAATATATAGGCAATCAGATTCCAATTCAATATAACCCAAAACATGAAACCAATTATAGAGATAAAACAACCATACTGATGCAGGAGCATCCAGTGGTGTAAGGGAAATCCTGCATCACCCAAAAATATTTGCATTTCTGTTTTTAGTTTCTTAGATGTTTTTGCATTTCAGGATACCCTTTTTGTCATAATGTAATTCCTAACTTTCAGTTTTGCTTTTCTACTTTTTCTGGTCAACTGTTATTTTTAAGCAAGTATTGGAATTTGAAGGTATTTGGGGAAAAAAAATATATGGGAGGATTCATAATGGAAAAATAAGATTGGCGAAAGAATCAGGTCTAGAGCATTCCCGGTTTGAAAGATATTGCAGTTTCAGTCTCCTAGAATTGCACCTGAAAACCTTCCAGATCATATTTGAGGCATTAAACAGTCCTGAAATGGCCCTAAAACTTTCTGAAATTGGCATAACATATTTTGAGCATGTTCTCGACTCCGATACCTTTCCAACGGTTCAAATGGTTCAAAAAATGAAGTCTCGTGTCAAAAGTTATGGCTGCCGGAAGTTAGTGCACTTTCAAAAATGTGCTAATATTCGAATAAGGTTTTAAAATTTGAATTTGAATTTGTAATTTTTGGCTCCAAACCACCAAAGCTCATAATTTGAATATTTTTTTGGCTCCAAAATGAAAAAGGAGCTATTTATGTGCGAGATTTTCTAATTTTTGTAGCTTTTTGGGGGAAAAGATCGCACACTAGGAAAATGGAAATTTCTATAATTCTGTAACTTGCATGTATTGTAGAGCTCAAGGATTTGAGATACTCTGCATGTAATATTTTCATCATTCTGAATAAATAATATTCTCTATTGAGTGTGTGATATTCTATGTTTCGGGTTAGCACCCTTGTCAGGTGGTATCAGAGCAAGGTTTTCTTGAGCGTGTGGATAGATCGTTGATCGTGAGGCAGTTCGCACCAGGACCATGGTTGTGGGTTCAAGATATTCAAGATGCCTCCAAGAGTGATGCTTGGTAGGTGTGTTGGTGCCAGAGGTGATAGAGGTGGTAAAAATGTTGGTGGAAGAGATCCATTAGCAGCCAAGGGGTTTAGATCCCTCCAAAGACAAATTGATGCATTGCAGGAATAGATGAGAAGAGAGTTAAACCTGGGAAGGAGAGGAGAAAGCGAAGATGAAGAAGAGGTGGAAGATTTAGATGTAGAAGATGAAGAATAAGTGATTGATCAAGATCAGATATGGTTGATAATGGCCATTTCAAAGATCAGAAAAAGACCCACAGTAGAAGTTCCCAGTTATTCCAAAAGTCTGAACTCAGAAGAGTTGATTGACTGGATCAACGAGCTAGAAGAGTATTTCAAGTATGAAGAAATAGAGGACCCAGATCAGGTTAAGTTTGCAAAAATGAAGCTAAAGGGCCATGCAAATATTTGGGCCTATTTGGAGAGAAATCGAAGATGAAAAGGAAAGGTCATCAAATGAGATCACATGGTGGAGAAACTGAAGAAGCAGTTGATACAAGTGGACTATGAGTTAGATTTGTTGAAGAAATTGCAAGGGTTGAAGAGAGGAAATAGATCTATGAAATAATACACATAATATTTTCACAAGATGATCATCAGAACGGGCCATGTAGAGGCCAACAAGGAGAAGGTAGCCTGTTATCTTAATGGGTTATGACTGAGCATTCAAGAGGAGCTAAGCCTAGTCAGAATGACCACCATTGAGGATGCCTACTAGTTCACTCTGAAAGTTGAAGAGAAGTTGAAAAAAAGATTTGACAACAAGCAAAAAGGACGAGGAGGTCACAGCGGAAGGGGTAGTGGAAGATCTTCTGGAAGTTGAAATGAGGATGAGAAGGAAAATGGAGATGTGGGTACCAACCGAGGACAGAAGAATGATAATTTCTATTGCCCTCATGATCAAAATAGTGGTGATCAAAGAGGTAGAGGACAAGGAAGATTTGGGAAAGGATCTGGAAGAGGTGGTTTTAGAGGAACTTATTTCCAGTGTGGTGAAGAAGGGCATCGAGCCTATGAATTCCCACAACATCAAGGAAGGACAAACATAAGGCCAGAAGGTCATGGAAGGGTTGCACATGTAGATGAGGAGGAAAAATTTGAGCATTCAGATGATGCTGAAAGGGGAGAAGCCCTAGTGGTTAGAAGAGCCTTGGTGACTAAAGAGAAGGATCCAAAATAAAGGAAAAATTCATTTTGCATAAGGTGCAAATGTGAAGGAAAATGTTGTGATGTCATTATTGACAGTGGGAGTACTGATAATCTGGTGTCAGAAGAGATGGTTACGAAGTTGAAGCTGAAGAGGGAAAGGCATCCACATTCGTATCGGATTGCCTGGTTGCAGAAAGACCACAAATTTTTGGTCAATGAGCAGTGCCTGGTGAAGTTCAAGATTTGGAGCTATCATGATGAGGTACTTTGTGATATCATCCCCATGGATGCATGAAACATGTTGTTGGGGAGGCAGTGGCAGTTTGAGAGGTGAGCTATACATGATGGCCATGCAAACACTTATTCCCTGACGAAGGATGGAGTTCACCATAAGTTGAAACCCCTGAAGGAGGCCGAAGAAAAGGTATGCAGTAGTGCTAGAGTTTGTTATGTTGATGGAAGGAAATTTTTAGAAGGTATGAAGTATGAGCGTGTGTTATGGATTGATTCCTAGAATGGATAAGGAGGATAGTGAGAATTTGCCAATAGAAGTTTCTGGATTATTGAATGAGTTTTAGGAGACTGTTTCTAATAATGTTCCTGAGCATTTATCACTAGTGAGGAAGATCAGTCATCAAAATGAATTGATCCCTAGAGCTAGCTTGCAAAGTAAGGCAACTCACAGAATGAATCCTGCAAAAAATGAGGAGTTGAACAAACAAGTTCAAGAGTTTTTGAGAAAGGGTTTGATTCGAGAGAGTCTGAGCCCATGTGCAGTACCTATAGTACTAGTACCAAAGAAGGATGGGGGGTGGAGGATGTGTACAGACTTCCATAACATAAACAAGATAACAATCAAGTACAAATTTCCCCTGCCAAGGATGGATGACCTAATGGACTATTTGAGTGGAGCACAATACTTCACAAAGATTGATCTAAAGAGCGAATATCACTAAATGTGGATTCATGAGGGAGATGAATGGAAGACCACCTTTAAGACCAAAGAGGGCTTGTACAAGTGGTTATTCATGCCCTTTGGGCTAACCAATGAACTAGGCACATTCATGTAGCTCATGAACGAGGTACTGAAAGAGTTTCTATGGAGTTTTGTTATTGTGTATTTAGATGATATTTTGATATTCAGTAAGTCACTGGATGAACATTTAATGCATATTCATATAGCTTTTGAGAAGTTGAGAGAAGATAAATTGTTGATTAATATGAAGAAGTGTAGTTTTGTGAAGGAGTTAGTGTACTTGGGGTTTGTTGTCTCGACAGAAGGTCTCAAGATGGACACAAAGAAGGTGGAGGATATTCTGGAATGGCCTACCCCAATAACTACTATTGAGGTGAGATCTTTCCATGGTTTGGCCAATTTTTATAGAAAGTTCATTAGAAAGTTCAGTAGTATTTGTGCACCCCTGACTGAAACAATGAGAGGGGATAGAAAAGAGTTCAAGTGGAGCACTAGAGTAGCAAAGAGTTTTGACCTGTTGAAGCAGAAGGTGACAGAGCAACCAATTTTAGCCCTCCTGGATTTCAATAGGTTGTTTCAGGTGGATTGTGATGCCAATTGTTGTGCCATTGGAGCAGTTCTAAGCCAAGAAGGTAAGCCCATTGCCCACTTCAATGAAAAGTTCAATGATGCAAAGAGAAATTACTTTGTAGATGATCAGGAATTTTATGTAATAGTTCGAGCATTAAAGAAATTGAGGCATTATCTGTTGCTGAAGGAATTTGTTCTATTTACTGATCATCAAGCATTATAGTATTTGAATATTCAAGGAAAATTAAATCAGAGGCAGATGAAATGGGTAGAATTTTTGCAGAGTTATACCTTTGTATTAAAATACAGGAGTGGGAGGTCGGATAGGGTTGTAGATGCCTTAAGTAGGAGGAAAACATTATTGACAGAGATGCAAATTGAAGTGGTTGGGTTCAATGAACTCAAGGCATTGTACCATGAAGATCTTAATTTTGCAGAGGCTTGGAAAGCTTGCAAGGAGCCTATTACAGTTGATAGGATGAAGTGGTTGGAGTTCATAATCTAGGATGGCATGTTGTTTAAGGGAAGTCAATTGTGTATTCAGAGGAGTTCCATGAGGGAGAACCTGATAAAGGAGAAGCACAGTGGAGGAATGGGAAGACATTTTGGTCGGGATAAGACCATTGCCATTATTAGTGAGCATTATTATTAGCCTCAGTTATCACAGGATGTGAAGAAGTTTGTGCAGAGTTGTAGGGTGTGTCAGATAGCTAAAGGAGTGAGCCAGAATACAGGGTTGTATCAACCCTTACCTGTACTAGAGAGGCCGTGGGAGGATATAAGTATGGAATTTGTTCTTGGTTTTCCAAGGACACAAAGAGGGAATGATTCAGTGTTTGTGGTAGTTGACATATTTTTGAAGATGGCACATTTCATTCCATGCAGGAAGACCCATGATGCAGTCCACATCGCTGACTTGTTCTTCAGAGAGGTGGTGAGGCTACATGGTCTGCCAAAGAGTATAGTCTCATATTGTGATACCAAGTTTGTGGGATACTGTTGGAGGACCTTGTGGAAAAATTTAAAGACCAAGTTGAAGTTCAGTTCTGCACACCATCCACAAACTGATGGGTAGATTGAGGTTGTGAATAGAAGCCTGGGTAATCTACTGAGATGCTTGGTAGGAGATAAACCCAAGGGATGGGACTTGATCTTACCCCAGGAAAAATTCACTTACAACAATTCTGTCAACAAAAGTACTGGCAAATCACCATTCCAAATTGTGTATGGAGGCAGTCCTAGAACCACTCCAGAACTGACGAAGATGGATCAAGAGAAGAAGATAAGTGCCAAAGCTGAAGACTTTGTAGAGCACATCAAAAATGTACATGAGGAGGTAAGAGAACATATTAACAAGATGAATATGTAGTATAAGGCTAAGATAGATCAGAAGAGGAGGAATAAGGAGTTTCAGGTTGGTGATGAAGTGATGGTCCACTTGAGGAAAGAAATGTTTTTGGTGGGAACCTATAACAAATTGAAGATGAAGAAGTTTGGTCCTTGTAAAATTTTGAAGAGGCATGATTTAGGGAACGCATATGAGGTAGAGTTGCTAGATGGAGTGAACATTTCCCCTGTGTTCAACATTTCAAATTTGACAGAGTATCATGAAGGTGGCATAGAGGAAGTACCAACAATGGAGTAGTATGGCATTCCAACACCTACTTTGAAGAAGGAGGAGATTGAAGCAATCTTGGATAGCCGTGTGGGAAGGAGTACCAGAAGCAGGCAATATGTAAAATATCTGGTAAAGTGGAGAGGAAGACTTGTGGATGATTCATCGTGGCTGTCTAAGGCAGAGGTTGACCGTTTGGGTTTTACTCAACCATTTGAGGCGTGACGGGGTAACTTTTCAAATTACCTGGGTGTCTGATGTAGGAGCATCCAGTGGTGTAAGGGAAATCTTGCATCACTAAAAAAGATTTGCATTCCTGCTTGTAGTTTCTTAGATGTTTTTGTATTTCTGGATACCCTTTTCATCATAATGTAATTCCCAACTTTCAGTTTTGTTTTTCTACTTTTTCTGGTCAACTGCTATTTTTAGCAGGTATTGGAATTTGAAGGTATTTGGGGACAAAAATTATATGGGAGCATTCAAAAAGGAAAAA
Organism: Sequoia sempervirens; assembly: GCA_007258455.2. Lineage (NCBI taxonomy): Eukaryota > Viridiplantae > Streptophyta > Pinopsida > Cupressales > Cupressaceae > Sequoia > Sequoia sempervirens. Next base: position 127,018,309 of record VDFB02373365.1, on the reverse strand, counting down.
TAAGAAGATTGGCGAAAGAATCAGGCTGAGAGCATTCCTGGTTTGAAAGATATTGTAGTTTCAGTCTCCCAGAATTGCACTTGAAAACCTTCCAAATTAAATTTGAGGCATTAAATGGCCCCAAAATGGCCCTAAAACTTGCTGAAATTGGCATAGCGGATTTCAAGCATGTTCTCGACTCCAAGACCTTTCCAACGGTTCAAAGAGTTCAAAAAACAGAGTCCTTGGTCAAAATTTATGGCTCCCGAAAGTTAGTGCACTTTCAAAAATGTGCTAATTTTCGAATAAGGTTTTAAAATTTGAATTTGAATTTGTAATTTTTGGCTCCAAACTGCCAAAGCTCATAATTTGAATATTGTTTTGGCTGCAAAATGAAAAAGGATCTATTTATGGGTGGGGTTTTCTAATTTTTGTAGCTTTTTGGAGAAAAGATCACACATGGGGAAAAGGGGAATTTCTGTAATTCTGTAACTTGTATGTATTGCAGAGCTCGAGGATTTGAGATCCTTTGAATGTAAGATTTTCATTATTTTGAATAAATAATATTCTATATTGAATGTGATATTCTGTGTCTTGGGTTAGCACCCTCCTCACATACGCTCAAACAAGAAATATAACTAAATAAGAATAACTCAAAGACACAGATTCAAGATATTCTAACTATCTCCATAAACCAAACGTGCACAAACGATTAGAGGTTTCAATATTGTCTGCTATATTAAAATTAAGAATATTAAGTATACAAAATTCCAAGAGAGTTTCTTTATCTTAATCAGAAGCATAAATAAGCAGGTAAGTAGCCACTTCTTTAAAGATAACTACTAAAAATAAAGTCTCTTCGAATAATTGAAAAATAGAAAGGCAACTAAAAAGTCATGATGGTGACACTTCATTAACTGGTTCATCAATTGATTGGGTTGATGATGTGGCAGTCTTCCTTCAAAAGGCTTGGAAATATTTTAGGACAAGTCACATCTCCTTATGTTGAGGAATGGTGACATTTCTAACCTGGAGCTTCCATACTATTATGTTATCTCGTCTTACTTTGAGTCTCTTCTCATAGGCGACAACTCGCTTGGTATATTGAAATAAAAATAAATCAACATGACTAAATTTCTTGAGGCTTTCAACATTGAAAGGCTAAGCATTAGTGACATCATTGATTAACTTCTTAAAGTTCTCCTTCAAAACCTTTGCATTTTCATCCACTTATTTTCCTAAAGGTTGTAAACCAAGTGTAGAAGATTCCTATAGATTTCCTGATTAATTGTATTGCACTCTGTTAATATCTTTCAAAACTCATTTAAACTTTGTTTAACTATGCAAAACTTCTATTCTACACTCTATTTCCATATCATATAGTAGCTATCGACAACATGTGGAAGGATATATTCATTAACCAATTTCTTAAGTCCTAGGTTTATCATTCCCCCAAGATCACCCAAAGTGTTAGTACACACTGTATCTTTATTTTTAGTTGAGGTGATGTCCTTTTCCACTTCCATTTTTAGAAGGTATGCATTTTGATGTACCCTTTGCATATATGAAATAAATTGAATTCCTTTATACAATATATTTTCAGTCTATTCATCTACAAATTTCCCAAATATCTTATAGTTATGTACCCTACTTACCACCTCTTTCTCAACTGCTGATGTTGGATCAAATGCAGGTTCAACTTGGTTGACAGGTTGAGGAGTGATTTCAAAGACAAACTTCAAACATTTAGTCAAGACTTTAACTTGAATTTTCAATTCATCTTTGCTCATTTTATCTTTAGCAGTTCCTTCTACTAACTTGGCTACTATAACCTGAAAATTATGTACATCTCCATCCCTTGTAGGTTGTTACCCTAGTGACATTGAAATCACTAGCTGTTGCTTGGGTAAATTTTTTCTACACCAAGGGGTGGGCAACTTCCACACAAATATTTCCTGTGATATCATCCTCCAATAGCCTGGATGTAGTTTTTAGTTTCTTAGGCTTAGGAGTCCTCTGAATTAGTTGACCAACAAGATCTTTTTTTAGAAGACTCACCTAAACCATTTTACTTTTCCTTGTCATTTTTTTCCCCAACCAAGAGGAAGTAGGAGTGGCAATTGATTTGAAACCATTGGAACCAAATAGAGTCCTTCTAAATGGAGGGGTGATAGAATATTCATGTTCCAGAGAGAAAGATGGAGTAGGTCCTGCATTAGGATATTCACATGCCTTATCAGTAGAAGGGGACTTGTGAGAAGAGAAGATGTACTTGCATAGGATGGAGAAGTGGAGATATTGACTACTTCATCTTGTTGAGAAAGGTCAAAGGCATCTTCTCCACATTTTTTCTCTGGAAAATTACCCTCTGGAGGTTCATCATCCTCACCACCTTGAATTTCTAATGGCACCTACTATGAGGTAAAAGATAATTTTCTCGAGGCTATAGGAGGATGACTATTGCCTCTTGGAGGATGAGTTCTTTGTGAGCTGGTAGGAGGGTGCTGATTTTCTATTTCTTCTTAGCAACCCATTATTTTGTTCTCTTAAGGAAAATTGTAGCCTTTCCCTCTACAGTCTCTATCTCTTTGATACTCCAATCCATAGTTACAATAGGTTGGATAGAAATATGTTTGATAAAGATAGGATCTACCAAATCTGATTCATCATCTTCAATATCCTAGATATCCCAGTTTAGATTGAACAACCATATCTATATCAAAGATAATATCATCCAACATCTTCTCTTTACTTCATACTCATTAGCACAATCAGCCCAATAATCCTTCAAGTTTAGAATATGATGAAAAGTAGGACCTAACTATAAGTTACCTTTTACAAAGTTTTTACTATTGAAAGGAAACCTGGAATCATAGAAGTGCAAGGTATACTTGACTAGGTCCCTCTCAATATTGACAGTGTCTGACATAGAATTGAATGAGAAATAACTAAGTCCAATGGGAAATCATATTCCAGCCTTCTTCCTTTCTTGGCACCTCTTATTCACCTTAGCTAGTTGCTTGCAAAATTCTATTAACACAAATCTATCTTTGACATATCTAGGGAGTTTTAGTGGGGGACCATCGAAACCTCCAACCCTAATATATGTAAACCTTTAAAATTGAATGAAATGACTCCCATAAGTATTAATCAACTACATGGCTTCAAGAGTAAGCCTTAGATCAAAATCCCCTTATAATTCATGGGTTACTCTCATAGTGGAATTATCAGAAATCCTTCTGTGATGGTAGAAGCTTTTAGCCTATTGTAGTTTATCATAGTAATAAAAAATTGGGACTTCCTCTCATGGATACAAAATTGGTCTTAATCTTGGCCAAGGTATTGTACTAGCAATAACATATATTAAGTATGAAGACATGTAGAAGAATCTGTTAATTTGGAAATGAAAAATCATGTGATGTACTTGGTCACTGATAAGTTGAGCCTAGTCTAGGAAATGAGTTCCATTATAATTTGAACGAAGAATTTCATCCATTTCTAAAGTTTATTGGATTTCTCTTTTACCCTTAGCCTATCTAACAACATAATCATATGAAAAATCTCATTTACAAAATGGTTCCTGTGCAGGCTCCTGGACAACTGGGATTTACCCCTCCTAGGTGTGGCAAGCTACTCCCTGGCAATCGTATTTCTATATGATCTTTTCTTTTTTGAAAAAATAGGTCTGCGACAACATGGAATCAAACATTAAGTATTTTTCTCTTTGATATCCTCAAAAATGAGGAAAATGTATCTCTTTGTAATTTCACCACTAGTCTATTATCCTTAGTCTTGACCTCTCAAGTTTCATGGTCATAATGACTTATACATTCCATTATCAAGTTTGGATATTGAATCACAATAGGAAAGGAAACCGCTTGCAACAATTCACTTTCAATTAACCATTGTGTGATCGGTGGGGGATTAGGTTTTCCAATTATTTATGAAAATTCATCTAAGCTCATGTGCCCTAGCTTGGTATCTCTAATTTTCAACACAATGCTGGTTAAACTAGAAACATACTCATAACCCTAGCACTGGTATTTCATTATGACTAAAACCCTAGAGCACATATATAATTCACACTAGAGAAAATTATACCAGTAGAATCCTTTTCCCTAATAGGATCAATTCCAAGTAATTTATATCTTAGTCTGATATAGAAAAAGTATGTTTCAATATGCCACCAGCTTTGGGACCAGTAGCTACAAAAATTTTCCCCTTCACTTTACTCCATCTCCTCTTCTTGCCTGAACAAAATTGAGCATTTCTTAATGGATCAAACTACTATAAATCCTTTGTAATTAATTCCTAAATGGATGAGTGGTTAATTTACCATCTACTGAGCTTGGTACATGTAACCTTTCATGTCTTCATTTCACTTAACCACTTTTTTAAATATTTGAAAAAGATCGGCTAAGAGGCACTTTTTGGTAGGACGAGCGGATCTCATAACATCATCAAGGATCAATGGAGGTTTCATAGCCATTATATATCTCTAAAGCACTTTTTTCTTTAATATATTCTCCATATTTCTTTTTAGAACAAAAACCTTCACTAACGCTCGACTGGAAAGAGAAGTTCTTACAACCTCGTTGGCGATCGACGAAGGTTTTAAAACCTTTACAAGACTCTAAAATGACTTAACTTCAACTGTGGTAGAAATTATGAAAGTTGGAACAACTGCTTTGGAGTTTGACAACCTTCCTAGAATTGGTAGAGAGTAAAGACTTCATGAAATGGATTTTAAACATGTTGGACAAGAGCGGGGTTTTAAAAACCAAAGCAAGGAATGATGAAGTAAGGGGGGAAGATCAACAAGCTTATACTTAGCCAAGTTTTTAGTAAGGGGGCATAGTTTTATAAGCAGATGAAAACTATGGTAACAATTAGATCTAACTGGGGACAAGGACTATCCAAGATGAATTAAGGAACCCAAAAAATACCGAATCAAGCTAGTGCCTTATCCATTGGGCAAAGAGACAACATGAAAAAATACAGACTAAGAACTCTCAAGTGGAAAAAAAGCAGGAAACACACCAAAATGCACAAAACACCTAGAGTAATTATGTAGAAAGGGAACTTACATGGATACTCATATTTGATACAACTTGAGGTATTTCCCATTATAAGGAATATGCAACAGAGTATCATCGAGGTGTGATAGCTTAAAGTTATTCAAATCACACTCATAAGTAACCTTAAACAGGCCTTTCCAGAGAAAGTTGAAGTTTTTGTGTGCACCCTTAGAGTCTCTTCTTTTATCCCACAACAAAACCAATATCTCATCATAAATATCCTAAGCCTAGCCTTCCTGTCAAAATTTTTCTTGACTTTATCTTGGTGCATTGTGATCTTTTCTACCATCTCATTCCTCTGTTCCTCAATCTTAGAGAGATACAAAATCCTCTTCTCCAAAGCATCTCATAACTCTTGATCCTCTATTGTAGTCTATAGCTTATTAGCTGAAAAATCCAATGGAAGAGGCAAAGCGCTACCTATCCCATAGAATAGCTCGAAAGGAGACATGACTATGGCCTTCTTAGGAGTTATCCTGTCTACCCATAATGCTTCAAACAATTTCTTATGCCAATTTTTTTGATTTTCATCAACCAGTTTCTTAATAATATTTACCAAAATTTTTACTAGATTTTTCTTGCCCATTCCTCTAAGGGTAATAATCCACAAAATGTGATAAAGATATTCCATGCTCATAGCAGAAAAGGGATATCTCATTGGAAGAAGAACTAGTAGCATTATCCGTGACCAAATTTTAGGGTATTCCAAATCCTAACAAAATATTTTCCTTGATGAAGTCACAAACTACCTCTATAGTTATTCTTTTGACAGGGATCACCTCCACCCATTTGGTAAAGTAGTCCGTAGCAGTAAGAATATGTGTATACCCAACACTAGATTGGGGAATAATGGGTCAGATAAAATCTAAACCCCATTGCTGAAATGTTTCATCTATCACCACATGCCTTAATGGAAGTGCTCCCTACTTAGGTCTTCCTGCGAATTGTTTGCACTTTTCATAGTTTTCCACCTAGTAATAGGCATCTTTAAACATCCCAACTAGTAATAGAAATTCCTTAAAATATTGAAAGCAGTCATCATAGAAGAAAAATTTCCATTGCATGCCTCATTGTGAAATGTCTTCAATAATCTCTTCTGTTGATTCTTATCAACACACTTTAGAAACATGCCATCTAGTCCTCTTTTATAAAGAGTATCCTCCCAAATAACATACTTAGCTACTTTCAATTTGAGGTTGCTCTTTTTCTTGGGAGATAAGTTATTTTGGAACTCTCTATAGGTAAGATAATATGCAATGTTTGAAAACCATTCATCCTGAAGGCTAACCAACAACACCATGGGAAGATCTTCATCTTCTTTTTGAGATTGATTTTCAGCCATCAACTTAGACAACCCCCTTCCTCTAACCAACTTGGTGGGATTAATATCTATATTGTACTCCTACACCTCAGTGACCCATCCTCTTTTTCTATTACGACCAACGTCTTGTTGAGTGAGTACACCTTTGACGACAAGATCTGACACATAGACAATTGAATAGGAGATAAATAAAGAAAAAAAAAACTATTTGACTGCTTTAACTACATCAAATGCATATTTCTTGATTTGAGAGTAATTAAGTTCATGTTTCTTTAAAGGTACACTCATAATGGCAATTGGTGCTTGAATGTTCTGGTCATCAACTTGCAATAAGATGGAAGACATTATATGCTCAGAAGCATAACAATAAATAATGAAATCCTTGTTGAAATCAGGATGAACTAATACTAGAGCATGAGAAATTGCTTCTTTTCTAGCTTCATTCCACTTAAAATTCTTATTCTCCTTCATCATATCCACTATATGTTTAGTGATTTCAAAGAAGTCAGGTACAAAATTTCTTAGAAAATTGACTTGTCGAAAGAAGTATTTAACCCTGGTCCTATTTAAAGGTAGAATTAACTTCCATATGGATTTAACTCTTTCCGAATCAATTCTAATTCCTTCTTTCAATACTATATGCCTCATTAATTTACCTTTAGTAACTCCAACTATTCACTTCTTAGGATTCAAAGAAATTCCATGCTCTTTACACGTTTGGAGAACTCTCTCCAAATATTTCAAATGATCTTCTCTCCTCTTAGAAAACATTGTCAAGTCTATTGGAAGTTGAAGGTTGCATCAAATGGTTGTCCTTAATGTCAATAGGTTGGCATTGATTTCAACACAGTACTGGATGTATGAGTCGTTTACAAGAAATTATTTCCCATCAAAGATGACCATTATATGTGGTCCTGTGTGTTGGTTTTGAGGTCTAGTTCCTACTGTAAGACAAGCTATGATTCAGATATTTGAAGATCTTGGCTGAATTGGCATGTGCAATAATTTATGTGACTAATTATGTCCTATGGATGTTTTCGACAACATAAGAAATGCATTAACCTTATACAAGGCCGACCTAATTAAGATATATATGTGTCTCTCCAGAAAGAAAATAGAGTGAGAAGAATATAGAGACATAAAAGTGTGTTAGCAAGAAAGTGAAAGAATGAATGTAGTAGATCTAGAATAAGTGAAGTAGATAAAGACAATAAGTGTGTGATCAAAACATAATTATTGAGTGATTAATGATATATAATACTACCTTTATAGAGCTTCATCTGAAATTGAATTCAACACAAGAAAGGTGTAATCCATCAGTTCACTTTTGTCAGTAAGCCATAAATTTTGTATTCTAGCAGTGAGCCATCTTTTGTATCTTTGGGTTGTAGCCTTGTGGACAGTGAGTCCAGACAATGAGTCCTTATTGTAAGCAGTGAGCCTTATCTCAGGTAGTGAGCCTTTTTTGTAATAGGTTTTGATATTCTCTATAGTGTGAGTTAATCCTCACCGTGGTTTTTCCCTTATTGGGTTTTCCACATAAATATGGTGTTATTGTGTTTATGTGGTGACTTTTAGTTTTCACACTTATTGATTAATCAATTATGCAGTATTAGGATATTATTCTGGTAAATGATTAAGGCACTTGATTTGGTGACAATTGATTCACCCCCCCTCTCAGTTGTCCCTTTCAACAATTGGTATTAGAGTGAGGTCCTTTGGAATAAGTTTAACAACTTGAAGGAGATCTTGGCATGTTGAACTAAATGGTGAAGGGATCTAACTTAGATGAAGAATTGAGAACAGAGACTTCAGAGTTTGAGAATGAAGATCTGAAAGAAAATGTCAAACAAGCGGGTGAATGCATTCAAAAACTAAGAAATCAGATCCAAAAATTTAAGTTGAAACATAAATAAGCTTACTAGGAACTAAAAGAAGCAAAGGAGACTACTAAAAATCTAAGGATGAAACTTGAAGAAAGCAAAAGAGTGGAAGAGAATATGAAATTGGAAATTGAAAAAAAGCAAAGAAATTATCAATCAAAAGACAAAAAAATGTGATAAGCTTGAACAATAAGTAGTGACCCTTAAATCTAATCTGGAAAAAGGCAAGAAGTTTTGAAGACAAATTTAAGATAAGCTCGGCGATGCTTGATGAATTGATTTCATCTCAAAATCTTGCAAAGGGTAAATGTGGTCTAGGAGTCAAAGAAGGACAAAGTTCAAAGACTAATCCAAGTTTCAAGAAAATGAATATTCAAAGGAAATTTCAAGGTAGTACTTATCAAGGCAAGAATCAAAGGATCAATACCGAAAGGATATTCTGTCAACAACCTAATGATCAAAGGTACCCATCTTTTAATGGCTTTTCTTACTCATGCAATAAATTCAGGCATAAATCAATAGAATGTAGAAGTATGATGAACCAAAATGTGGGATTCTTTACTGGTCAATGCTATGTTTGCAACAAGTTTGGACATAAATCTGTCGAATGTAGAAATAAGATAATGATGAATAGGTTTAATACTGATAGAAGAATTCATTCCTTTTGAGGCTACTGTTACATATGCAATATCTTTGGACACAAGGCTAATCAGTGTAGGTCAAAGATAAATAAAAACTCTCTTGACCAAAGATATGTTGTGTGCCACTCTTGCAACAAACCAGGAAATATCTCAAAATTTTGTAAGAGAAAAGTTGGGAAGAAACCGACTCTAGAACAAAAGAACAAGCCTACAAATATGATAGATCTAGAAGAAGTGAGGAGAGAAATGGAAAAGATCTGGAGAAAGAAAGAAGAACCTGAGAACAAGGACAAATTAGATAATCCTGTATCTGTATCCGGTGTAGATACCCCTCCTATGAACTGAACCTAGTAATGGATTCAAGGGGAGCAGTCATAGAAAAATCTATCAAACCCCCAGTATATGAGGTGTCATGTGATGACACAAGGATACGTGATGTGAATTTTCATTTTGAAGGAAATGAAGAAAATCCCAGTAGAAAATAAGCAATACAAAAGAATTGCAGAGCCTTTTTGCTTACAGTGCATTTCACAATATGGCTAACAACTTTAGTAGAAGAAGGAACTAACAGAATAAAGTACATATGATGATGTCAAAAGTAATAAATTATCCTTTATGATGAAACCCTAAAAGTGACAAGTAAATAAGGAAAGTTGAGTAGTCATTTGTTTTTGAAGTGAATGAGCCAAGAAGTAAAGAGTTAGGATCATTGGCAAGTGAAAGTACAGAGAACAAGGCTGAAGCAATGGAGTGAAAGCAAATGGGGGTATTTAATCTACCCAACAATGAATTGCAGAAATTGAGTAAGTTATAGATCGATGAATTTGATCATGAAAAGATTCAAAATCTTGAGACTACTCTTTCATTTGAGTGAAAGCAAGCAATCAATAATTTAGGGCACAAGGGTTTAAACATTTGGAGTGAATTTCCATAGTTTTCAAATATGGATGTTGTTTGGTTTATCTTAAGTAGAATTCAAGGTGATCAGATGATCTTTGAAAAACCCTATGAGATCATGAAGGAAGCAATTGCAACAATAACATGATTATACAATAATAGACTTGTCCCAGTCAAGAAGTCAATAAAGAAAAAAGAGGTTGAATCCCTAATTGGGGTAATAGGAGATTAAAGGGAACTTCTAATTGACATTATAATAGAACCAGTGATAAGGTATGTGGCATATGACATTTCATATAAGATTTATTTCAGAAATAGGGAAGGCTCTAATTCAATGATTTTTGTTTATATTGCGCATCAAATGGTTGAGAAAAAGGAGGATTTTGACTTGTGTGAGTTACTAAGGAGTCAATTAATGGAAAATTTAACTATGACAAAGAATGACAATTACCCTTTTTGCTTTGGATCTCTGGTTATATGCTTGATGATGTATTTTTTGAAATTGTTACCATTAAAAGAAATTGTTATGTGGAAGTCAGTTATACTAGTTGGGAAGCAAGTTTACTGATATCTGGAATGTCTAGCAGAAAAGGAAAAGATTTGTAAAGAATATTTTGAAATCAAAATAAATGTATGGAGCTCCAACATGATTTTCTAGTTTGATTGGGATGCCTGAAGTAGAATTCTCCTTCAAAAAAAAGGAAGGCAAGAAGAATTATCTCAAGTTCTCCTTCGGAAATAAAAAGGTAGAAGTTAGAGGAAAATAAAGAAGAAGAAAAAAATATTACAAAAGCAATTGATTTGGCATCAACTGAAGATGAAGAAGAATTTTCTAAAGAAAAGGTGTTGAAGATTCTTGAGCAATTTGGTGGACTGAAGAGGATTCGAGATGTATGGTTTTCTTGACCATCATATGAACAAGATGAGATTACAAATGCCCTGGCTATTTACATAATTGATAATGATATTGATCTAAATGAATTGACAAGTATTTTATTGGAATTATTGATTGAGCAGATTGAAGACAGGCTAAGGGCATAGTCACTTGGTGAAACAACAGAAAAAGACTAAATTCAATTGGCTATGGAAGAAAGATGTCAAAATTCATAGAAGAGATTGATTGAGAGCATAAATGAATTGAAAACATGCATCAAGAGTGTAAACAATGTGTAAAGGTATTGTCTCTGCTGGCCTATTGCTATTGGAAACTACAAAGCAAAAATCGATACTATTGAACATGAACTGAATTCTATTGGAAAAACATATGATATTCTTAATGAAAATGATGGAATGCAAAAGAAAAGGATAAATTCCTTACAATCTGATCTTGCAGTCATTATGGTATAGAGGTATGATATTGTGAAGACCTTTTGGAAAGTTAAAGAGATAATTGAGTTAAGATTGGAACAAATTTCTAGTCTCCTAGTGGATGTTGAGAATATTACACAGAATATTTCTATTCTAGATACTCTTCTAGAAATAATTAATTCAATAGAAAAGAACAATAGTATTTGTCTAAACATTATGTTGGCAGTGGATTCCTAGAGGACATGTCTTTTAGAATTGAAAGAAAAATACAAGGAAATATTCCAAGGGAAGAAGGATTGAGGTAAAGAACCATTTTTAATAACTTTTTTGTAAAATCCTTTTAAATTAAAGGGGAGATAGAACTTTTTTTTTGTCATTGATGTCAAAGGAGGAGAGGAAGCATGTGAAAAGAATGAAAATCATTTCATCTCATCAAAATATTTACAAAGGTTGTTGTTGTTGGCTTTTCACATCTTGTGTTTCCATTAATGACAAAGCGGGAGATTGTTGGAAGTTGAAGGTTGCATCAAATGGTTGTCATTAATGTCAGTAGGTTGCCATTGATGTCAACATAGTAGTGGATGCATGAGTCATTTACAAGAAGTTATTTCCCATCAAAGATGACCGTTATATGTAGTCCGGTGTGTTGGTTTTCAAGTCTGGTTCCTATTGTGAGACAAGCTATGATTCAGATATTTGAAGATCTTGGCCGACTTAGCATGTGCAATACTTTATGTGACTAATTATGTCCTATGGATGTTTTGTTGGACATAAGAAATTTGTTAACCTTATACAATGCCAACCTAATTATGATATATATTGTCTCTAGAAGGAAAATAGAGCGAGAAGAATATAGAGACAAAAAAAGTGTGTTAGCAAGAAAGTGAAAGAGTGAATGCAACAGATCAGAATAAGAAAAGTAGGCAAAGACAATAAGTGTGTGATCAAAATAGAATTATTGAGCGATTATTGATATACAATACTACCTTTATAGAGCTTCATCTGAAACTAAATTCAACACAAGAAAGGTGTAGTTCATCAGTTCACTTTTTGCAGTAAGCCATAACTTTTGTATTTTGGAAGTGAGCCATCCTTTGTATCTCTGGGTTGTAGCCCTGTGGATACTGATTCTAGACAGTGAGTCCTTATTGTAGGTAGTGAGCCTTATCTCAGGCAGTGAGCTTTTTTGTAATCGGTCTTGATATTCTCTATAGTGTGAGTTAATCCTCACCGTGGTTTTTCCCTTATTGGGTTTTCTACATAAATTTGGTGTTATTGTGTGTATGTGATGAATTTGAATTTTCACACTTATTGATTAATCAATTATGCATTATTAGGATCTTGTTCCAATAAATTATTAAGGCGCTTGATTTGGTGACAATTGATTCACCCCCCTCTTAGTTTCCCTATTCAACAAAGTCATCTAGATAGGTAACAATAATTTTATTCCTGAAATCACCAAATGACAGATCCATAGCTCTCTAGAAGGTGGCTCCCGCATTAATGAGCCCAAAAGGAATATGATTATAGGAAAAGGATCCCTATGGAGTAGTGAATGATATTTTATCTTGATCCTCTCCTACAACACTAATTTGGTTGTATCTCGAGAATCCATCAAACATGGACATCATTTTCAAACCTTCCATTGTTTGGAGAATATGATCCATCATAGGGAGTGGATATTTGTCCTTTAGAGATGCTTGATTGAGACTCCTAAAGTCCACACAAATTATTATTTCCCTATTTGTCTTCTAGATTGGAACTGTATTGTCCACCCAAGTTGAGTGATGAATTGGGTATATGATTCTAGCTTTCAACATCTTGTCAATTTCCCTAAAAATAGTGTTAGTAACCTTGAGGTTATAATTTCTCTATTTTTGTCTAAAAGAAACTATCCATTCCTTCAATGGTATGTGATGTTGGAATTTTCTACCCATAAAGTTCTTTAAGTTATTGTAACACCAGGCAAATACTTCCTTGTATTTAATTAATAATGCCACCAACCTTTTCTTTTCTTCAAGATTACAACATTTCCCTTTGTATACTAACTTTGGAGACTCAACATCTCCAATGTTCATAGCCTCATATTCCACAACATTACTCATGGATTCATTCATTTTTATTTTTATTTCCTAGTCATGTCTATCAAAAAAATCTTCTAAAGATACTAGACCCTTAAGAATATTATTACCTTTTAGTTGAACAATTCCATCCTCCAAATCTTGTGCATCATCCAGGAAAAATTATTTGCAATCATCAATGCTACCTGTTATCAATCAGATATGCACCCTTTGTCAGATTTGTAGAAATTAGACTATCTGTTGAAACATGGAAACTCTTTTCAGATGTGGGTGATCTACGCGAAAAGAGAATCTCCAGAGTGAGCTGGTTCTCTGAATGATGAATATTATTCTAAGTGATTTTCTAAGGGAAAGAGTTAGAAAGATGATTGAAATTAAAACCTATGACTAACAGATGATTCACCAAACTTATGAAAATTCGGACTTAGTCACTCACAACAATTTCTATATCACAATAGGCCTCACAATCTCATTAGCACATGTTTCATCGGTGATTTGCATGAAGATCTGAAAGAACTAAATACAACATGCAACCTAAAACCATGTAATTCTAAACAAAGATTTGCAATAGCAAGACATATAAGGATTCATGTTTGAAACACAAAGACATCAGATTTCCATTACAAAACTGAGACAAGAAAAGTGGGAAGGAGAACTCTGTTGCTTTATTAAAACTGAAAGAGTGTTCTTGCCAAAATCTGAGTACAAAATAAGTTTACAAGCTCCAAAATGCTAAGAGCAAGAAACCAAAATCTGAACTGAGAAGAAGAAGGAAAACTAAATCTTCTTCAAGATATAACTCTCCAAAACCCTAATCCGAGCTCACAAAGAAAGCTCAAGGAAAAGGCATCAAAATTGTCTCAAAAGTAGAAAAAACTCACTTTTTCCATGTTCAAACTGTCCAACCCCTAAAAATAGACTAAATCTACTTTTAAAGCAAATAAAACACCTTATCCATCCATTAGGCAACTCAAATCCGACCCAAGAAAACTCAACCCCAATCTGCTAAAAATAGGAAAGAGATAAAAACAATTTGCTTTATCTTTACTTTACATGATATACAGATTTCATAGTTTAACTAATTTTTGCAACTAAAGAATTTTTGAAAATCTTTTGCAAAATAACAACTTATTTCTCCATTTACAATGCTTGATTTTTCTCAAAATCATAAAAATATACAAAGCACAACTCTCCTCATCAATATCCTATTTGATTTTCTTTAAAATCAATTGAAAATAAAATAAGCCCTAAATATGAAAGCTCATCTCCAAAGAAAAACTGATTATATCATTGTTATTTTAATTGATTTTCTCTAAAATCAATTAAAAAATAAAACCCTAAGTCAAAATTAAAATCTCTTTACAGTTTTATTATGATGTTTTTGACTTAGGAGTTGATAACCTTCAAAAGAAAACACAAGGAATCAACCACCACTATGTGTATTTGATTTGGGCATTGATAATTTAAAAAACTAAGGGAAAATCCCTAAGTCAACTTAGGGTCTTTGGGAAAACCCTAAAACAAAACCTTGCTTCTCATTCACTATTCGCATCATTTTGAGAGAACTAATTTTTTTTTTGAAGAAAAGGCTCTGAGCCGTCGCCATGTGTGAGAGCTAGGGTTTCATTTTTTTTTTTAAAGGAGATTTGAGCTCCATGCTTGTTGCTCTTGATTAATCTTCATAGTCTCCTAATGGTAAGTTGATCTCAAACCATTTTGAGCCCCTTTGCTTCATTTTTAACAGAACTTTCAGCCTTCAGGTCGCGATATGAATGTTGCTTCTTATGCATTCTGTGTATTTTTTGTTTATTTGTTAATGCCATAGCATTTGGAAGCCATACACAAGCTCGACCTAGGCATCTTGGCTCAGTTCTTCAAGGCTTGAATATGGTTTCTTCGAAGCCATGAGGGTAGGAAAATGCCTTTCTTTTCCCGTGCATTTCCCTCTTTAACTAGATCATTTTGAGCTAAATTTCAAAAAGATATGTGAAATCTGTGCTTCTCTAGCCACAGCTACTGTGTGGTATCTATTGAATTTTTTGCACCGGAAACCTTGAGTTCCAGGCATCATGCTTTATATTGGATATTCTGACAAAAAACTCTATCTTTGAGCCACAAAACTCTAGCTGTATCTTAGTTTTCTGAAGATAAATGGGCCTCCTAGATTGCGGCCATGCACATTTTCTATAACATTTTTTCTGAGAGACAAAAATCTCTCTCCAGGCCGCGACCACTATATACTCATATGGTGCATTTGAGGCATTTCTGGGCTCGACCCACTATGGTATTTATTGACACTTCTAAAATGGGTATCTTTATTCTAAAACAGTTCAATGTATACATGTTGTTTGTTCTAAAAATGACTTTATGTATATGAATCCTTGAAAACTTGCCTGATAATTGTAAATTGTTTGAAGGTAAAGTTTGAATGACAAAACAATTGAATGATAGAACAACACAGATATCCAAAACAGTGTATTCTGATTGTCTTCTTTTCAAAACGGTGATGCCTAATTTCCACTCAAAGCAACATCTGCACTTTCAACCATAATGAAACTGTCTTCTTTATTGAATCATTCACCTTCCTTTATCAAATATAGCAGTCACCGAATTGATCTTATCACCTTATTTTGATGAAATTTGGAACTCCTTTACATGTCTCCATGCTTGGCTGTCCTTTAAAAGTATGCTCTTCTACCTAGCACTCTTCATGCATTTTTATGCTCCATTATTTAAAATTGCTTCATGCCTTGCTCTCCTCTGAATGAGGCATTATGTATGTCTGTTCACTATCACTGTCATGAGCATGAACACTGTTGAACTTTAAATACTATCATGAATATGATGAAGAAAAAAACTATGGCAACACATGTTGAGATTTGCAATCAGTTGAATCAATTGAGCTCAATTAAATTAACTATCCACCTGTAGCCTTCAAAAAGCACCCTCTGTTTGTTATGAGTGGACTGTTGGTTTGATGGCTTAATGAATGAATATTCTTTACTCTTTTAGTTGTATAACATTTTTTTTCTTGATGAACATGATGATTACAATTTCTTTCTCATCCCACTTGTAATGAATAAGGGGCAGCATGCCGAGCTCTACCCTTGTGGGAGCCCATTTTTCTCCACATGCTTGATCTTCAAATAATAATTAGCTTCATGATTTTCCCTATCCCTGGAGAAGGAAACAAACGATGTTAGCATAAAAAAAAAAATGATCATGTTGATGTATCTCTTTCAACTCATGTTTATGTACTTTTCTTTAACTGGTTCTATGCATTGGAAGGATTGAAATATATCTCTGTTAGTATGGCATGTAATATAGTTCATATCCCGATCTCTTAATTGATGCCCTTCTTAATCTTTTGCAAGCACATTTAGGAGCGGAAGTAAAATGGAGCAAGCTACGTAGCATCAACCGAAGATCGACTCAGGTAATGACGGATATGTCCCATGTTACTTGTCACTTTCTCTTTCAGTTGTATATTCCTTTCTTGTCATCGATGGAACTACTAAAACCATAGCTTGTGTGGATATTCAATTTCATTCTTCTACTTTTCATTTGAAAAGAAAATGCATTTCAATGCAAATTTGTACTATCATTTGAATTCTCGCAATCAAATGAAATTCTGTAATTATGAATTTCTTTATGAAATAAATGAAAGCATTTCGTTGCTTAATCATTGTATGCTCAATTCTAAAACATTGAATAGCAACTTCTAAAATTCTTTTTCCTCATTTCAATGCATAACTGTCACTTGATGAATAATGAACAAAGTGCAAACAACACTTAAGCATAACACATAAATAACTGTAACTTCAATTAAGATATAACAGTATTCAATCAACTCCACCAATTGAGCTATAGCAAAAAATTGGTAACATTTTGGCATAGATCAGTTTCCTTAAAACCCTCCATTGGGCGCGAAGTCAAATCTTCCCCTTGATAAAACTTAGAAACTTGAATAGCAACACTCCAAATAGTAGCAAAAAAAATGAAACAAAATTGAAAGCAAACTAATAGGCCCTGATGGGCAACAGAACATGTGCAACAACGCTTAGGGAAAAGAAAACTACTGAAGAAAAACGTGTGTAAACGTACTTATTTGCAGTACTATTCTACTTATTACAAGATATAACTTATCTCAGAGGCAATGCTTGAGGTGGATCCCATTAAGTGGGATAGACAACACCCCTCCAGTCAACTTAGAAATTTGGAATGCATTGTGTTCTTTGCACTCCATGATCACATAAGGCCCGTCACAAATTGCATCGAATTTGGAATGTCGTCTAGGTTTTCTTTTAAATTCATTCCATTTGAAAACCATATCTCCAAAAATGGACTCACGTGGCCTCGCTCTTTTGTCAAAAGAATTCTTCATCTGAGGTTGATGTATCTCAAGTTGCCTTAGAGCTTCTTTCCTAGTTTCCTCCAGCTCTACTAGCTGTGCAAATCTCACCTGAAGAGGCTATTCATTCAACAATTCTAGTTCTTTAACATAACTTAAAGTTGGTAACTCAATGGAAACAGGTACCTTAGCTTCTTTTCCATAAGTTAAAACAAAGGGAGAACAACTAGTGGCCCTTTTAGGAGTTATTCTATCAGCCCAAAGGGATAACTTAAGCTTTTCATGCCATTCCCTTTGATTATCCTCAACAGTCTTCTTGATTATCCGGATCAGATTCTTGTTTGTAGATTCCACCTGACCATTTCCCTGCAGATGATAATTAGAAGACGTGTTCAAATAAATTTTATTTCTAACTGACCAATCATAAATCCTCAAACCAATAAAAGCTACACCATTTCCAGAAATGATTGAATCTGGAACTCCAAATCTCGAGACTAGGTCTTGATAAAAGTTAAGTACATAAGTCTCGTTTGCTTCCTTTAAAGCAACTGCCTCAGTCCATTTAGTAAAATATTATTTGGTAGTAAGTATCCACTTATGACCCGCGCTTGATGGCAGATTGATAGGACTAATAAAATCTAAGCCCCACTTAGCAAAGGGCTATTCCACCTGAATCAAATGCAGGGGCAGCGCTGCAAGCCTCTATTTTCCAGAAAATAAAGCACATTTCTCACATTTTCTGACCCAAGCAATAACATCATTGAACAAATTTGGCCAATAATAACCAGCCCGCATAATTTTTAGGGCTGTTGTTCTTGCGGCAAAGTGACCTCCTGAAGGTTTATCATGAAATTCTGCTAAAAGCTTGTCAACTTGATCAGGCTGAATACATCTCAATAAGATACCTTGGAAATCTCTCCTATAAAGAATGCCATCAATAATTGCATAGGGAAAGGCTTGTAATCTGTAATACCTTCTTTTCACTCTGTCTAATCCTTCAGGGCACTCACTAGTTTGCAAATAATGCATCATTTGCTGCAACCAGGTAGCAGGAGACGCTGGAACAACACCTGCAACATCATTATTTAGCAATGTATACATACTTTCAGCTTCTTTTAAGTTGCTTTCTTCATTTCCAACAATTTGTTCACACAAACCTTTGCCTCTAACGAGCTTGGTTACCTTTATATCAACGTCAAATTCCATCACTTTGGTTGTCCAACCAACATGTTTATCATTAATATCTTTGTTAAGTAAGAAATCCTTAACAGTTGAATGAGCTACTAGCAAATGGATCTTGTTGGAGGATAGCATATGCCTGAATTTTTTTAAGCTTCTTACAACAGCAAAAACATGCTTTTCAAAAAAAGAATACTTCAGCTCATGATCATGTAATACCTAGCTGAAAAATGCTACAGGCTGCTCCAAGCCTTCATCATTTTGCTGGCATAACATTGCTGAAACTGTATCTACTTCTCCAAAGGTATACAAGATGAAGTCATTGTCAAAGTTTGGATTAATGAGAGTAGGAGCAGCTGCAAGGGCTTCCTTTATCAGCTCAAATCTCCTCTTATCTTCCTTGGTCCAACTGAATGGCATATTCTTTTTAAGCATAGAAGTGAGAGGTTGCAGCAAAGCTGCAATATTTGGTATTAACCTTTGTATGAAATTTATTCTTCCAAGAAAGCTTTGCAAGCCTTTCTTGTGAACTGGTAATGGAAACTCAAGAATTGCATGGACTCTTTCAGTTTCTATAGAAATACCCTTCTTTGAAACAATATGTTCGAGGAGTTTACCTTCATGTACAAAAAATATGCAGTTCTTCGGATTGAGAGACACTCCGAACTCCCTGCATCTATGAAAAATTTGCTCGAAATGATCAAGATGTTCATTAGTATTTCTGGAAAAAATGGTAATATCATGTAAATATACTAGAATGAACTTGTTCATAAGGCCGTGAAAGGCCATATCCATCACTCGCTAAAAATTTTCTCCAACGTTGGATAAGCCAAAAGGCATCTTCTTGTAGGCCATTGTGCCCCATTTGGTGGTAAATGTTGTCTTTAATTGATCTTCTTGCTTAACCAGAATCTGGTTGTAACTTGAGTAACCATCTAGCAAAGAAAATCTGTCAGAACCAGAAACTACCTACATAATTTACTCCATGGAAGGGAGTGGGTAGTGGTCTTTCAGTGAAACCTTATTTAAATATCAAAAATTGACACATAATCTGATTTCCCCACTTTTATTCCTATTTGGAACTAAGTTTGACACCCAAGAAGTATGCTTGATAGGAAAAATAATACCACTCTCAAATAATTTATTCAGTTCAACCTTCATAAGGTGCTCTAATTTGGGATTAAGAGGTCTCTGTTTCTGCCTTATTGGTTTCACACCAGGTTCTAATTCATTAGTGTGCTGGGAAAATTATGGGTTAAAACCTTTCAAATCCTTATATTCCCAAGCAAAAACATCACTAAATTTCTGACATAACAAAATAAATGCTTGTTGTTCCTCTTTACTACATACCTTTCCCAGCTTGAGAAGCTTGCCTTTGAAGATTTAAATCATTGCATAATGTTCTTCTTTAACAGTTAGGTTGGACTTGTCTTTCCGCACTTGGTCATCTGAATTAAACAGAGATTCCAAGGTTACCAATCCTTTTGGCAGCTTGTTTGTCTTCAAGTGCACAATCTAGTCATCATATTGCTGTTGCCATATTTGTTGGTTTCCATCTGCAAACTCAGCTTCAACAATTAAGAAATTTACAATTTTCTCATCACTGTCAAAAACCTACCAGCTCACATTATTGCCAGGCACGGAAGGTCTGATCACTATTTTTACATATCGATGTGCCTCTACTTTATGAATCTCCTTAGGAATATCAAACTGGGCTCCTATGGCAGCGAGCCTATCAACATGCTTATTTTCATTTCTAGGAATCGAAACAATATTAAAATCATCAAAATCTTCCATCAAATCTCATACACGATGCTTATATTTTTTAAGAAAATCATTCATGGTAGCATTTAAATTTCTGATTTGATTTACAATTAGTTCTGAATCACCATAAACTTGCAAGCATTTAATACCTCTTTTGTGAGCCTATTCAAGGCCATGCACCAACGCTTCATACTGAACTGTATTATTCAAATAGCTGAAAGCAAATATGTAGGCTGAAATGTATTTATCTCTCTCTAGTGAAATCAACATAACTCCACCTCCAGCACCAATACTACTTCTCGAACCATCGAAATAAAGCTTCCAAAGCTCATTTTTTGTTTCTGCAGACTGTTCCTCCTCTTTACAAAGATTAGGCATATTAAAATCAGGTTCTCGAATCATATAGACTCCTAATCCTATCTCATCTACGTGTTGAAAAGGATCAAGCTCATGATCTTCGGCTGCCCATTCATCTAGATTGATATTTTCTATATGGGTGCTACAGTCTGAGGTCATGGTTTGCTCCTCCAGTGCAAAGGTGGTGTAGAGGTTAGCGTTTATAGGATTTGGTGAATATGGTTTGATATGGTCTTTGGAGAGAGGCTCAGACTTTATGGTCACCTTCGTACCATACCTTGTTCTAAAAAACAAATGAGACCAATCAGAAGATAGAAACCCACCCAACTTGGTTGTAAAATCCCTTGAGAGACAAATGGAAAAGTGCGGCGACAAGTCAATGACATGTATATCCTGATGAATAGAAAAACTCAGGGATGCATGCAAAGTAAGAGTGAAATTTTTGATAATGCCAACAGTTTTAACAACATACCCATCTAATTGAACTATGCCTTTCTGGGGATTAGGCTCATAAACAAGACCCAACTTATCAGCTAAGCTTTTAGGCATAACATAGCTACTGGCACCAGAGTCTACCATACAGTTATGAAATTTTTTATCGCCAATAATCAGACTTAAGTAAAATGGAGGAGGCTTTACCTCTTTACCTCTTTGCTCATTCTTAACCTCCAGATTGTTTGCAAGCACGACTTTTGCAACTCGTTGATTAGCGTTGTCAGAAATAGAAAATTCAACTAAAGCATCCTACAGTAAAATTTTCTGCCCTGGGATGTGCAAAGCATCCAATACCGACATACTTACAGTAGCCTTTCTGAGGTGCTCAACAATATTAAATGATGTAGAATTTACCTTCTACTAGTTTTTTGTGACAACATCGTTTTGCCTTTGCAAAGGCTGCAAATGTGTTCTTGACTGCTCCTTTCCAGGTACCTCTTGACCTCTTTGCAAAATCTACACTTCAGGTTGTGGTGCAGCGTTAACATTTGATGACAAAATGGGTTGCTTACTGTTTGTGGGCTGCTGCTGTGAATTTCCAGCTTGTTGTCCCGGATCCATAGCTCTCTTTTTCGATCTAGTATTGGCTGAAATAGAAGAATTTTGTTGATCTTGACCATTCACGCCACATAATTTAGAGCTCTACTAGTTTGGAAAGGAAACTTCCACGTTATCTTGCTGTTCTTGATTCTAATGTGCAATATTTTCTGAACCAACATAGTTATTTTGAACCATTAAAGCTCGATTCCTCATTCCATTAGCGCAAGTTGATTGGTTATGGGGCTGATTTCATGGATAACATCAATCGCAATCCTGGGCAACATTATTTTGGGGCACAAGTTTCTTTGACGAACTAGCTGCATTTGGATTGTATGGCTAGAATGGCCTAGGGTTAAAATTCCTTCGTTGGCCTTGGTAATCATTCTGAAAGGCAGGCCTATTAGGCTGGTTCTACTGATAAGTGGATTGATAAGGCTTATGTTCATGACCTACTTGCTTCTTAATGCTCACAAGATCATTCCCGAAGGTCTTGAGTATACTTTTGATCTCTTGAAATTCTTGGTTTTGGGTTGGAGTAGCAATTTCTTGGGCTGCATTATGATAACCTATTGCTGGAACAGGCGGGACAACAACTAAGGGAGGTACAACAGTAGGGGTAGGTGGCTATATTTCTAGAAACAAAGGCATAGGAGGTCGAGGAGTTATGTCTCCAGCTTGGATGAGACAGTTCTCAGCTCTAATGGCTATGTCATAAGCATCAGGGAGTTTATGCCCACCCATAGATTGAGTCATGACTGAAATCTTACTATTCAAAGCTTTTAAGTAAAAGAAAAAAACATGTGCTGGTAAAGGTTTTACCATTGTAGGAATCCTGTCCCAAGTTATCTAAAACTGGTAGTTGAAGTTAGCCAAGTGCTCATGTGGCACCCTCTAAATGGTGCTCAACTACTCTAACAGGGAAAAATTATCAGATTTATCAGCCAAATATTGATATAAACCATTACCTAACGCATCCCATGTTGCGATTGAGTTGGTTGTGAGACCTCTAAACCATTGCAACACCTTCCCTTTGAGCGAGGCAGCCAGGAGCCTTAACGCAACATTCTCTTTTTTGATGTTGTGAACCGAGCATAAGGTGGCTACGTCACGAATATGCTCAACTGGTGTAGTGAGGTCCTCCCCGATTAAGTATGGCAGACTTCTAAGGGCTGTAACTAGGATGTCATCATGTTGAGCGATGTCTAATGGAATGCCTCCATTAAAAGGAGTGAATGGGTGCTACCTTGGCACTGCCATTGGCGGTTGTTGTGATATCGAAACCGGTACTCCTGGTGATAAAACCAAAGCACTGAAAAATAGGAGGTGTTGAATTCGATCTTGTAGGTGTCTCAAAGAGCCTCCTTGTTTTTCTACCTCTTCTTCGTGGAGGGGACAACTCTTGATATTTTAAAGGTACAATACTTGATATGGTCTGTATTTTTCTCATGTGCAGGCTGCACTAGCATGCAAAATCAGGATCAGAGTGGCTAGGTATATTGAAATGAGCTTCCAAAAGGCTGAAAAAATCTGTTGCATACATCAAACAACAAATTAAAACTCTAAAATTTCTCTGAAATGGCTTTCAGAGACCCACCAGGCGTGCCAAAAACTGTTATCAATAAGATATGCACCCTTTGTCAGATTTGTAGAAATCAGACTATCTGTTGAAACATGGAAACTCTTTTCAGATGTGGGTGATGTATGCGAAGAGAGAATCTCCATAGTGAGCTGGTTCTCCGAATGATGAATATTATTCTAAGTGATTTTATGAGGGAAAGAGTTAGAAGGATGACTGAAATTAAAACCTATGACTAACAGATGATTCACCAGACTTATGAAAATTTGGACTTAATCACTCATAACAATTTCTATATCACAATATCCCTCACAATCTCATTAGCACATGTTTCATCGATGATTTGCATGAAGATCTGAAAGAACTAAATACAACATGCAACCTAAAACCATGTAATTTTGAACAAAGATTTGCAATAGCAAGACATATAAGAATTCAAGTTTGAAACACAAAGACATCAAATTTCCATTACAAAACCGAGACAAGAAAAGTGGGAAGGAGAACTCTGTTGCTTTATTAAAACTGAAAGAGTGTTCTTGCCAAAATATGAGTACAAAATAAGTTTACAAGCTCCAAAATGCTAAGAGCAAGAAACTATAATCTGAACTGAGAAGAAGAAGGAAAACTAACTCTTCTTCAAGATATAAATCTCCAAAACCCTAATCCAAGCTCAAAAAGAAATCTCAAGGAAAAGGAAACAAAACTATCTCAAAAGTCTGCACAAAAGTAGAAAAAACTCACTTTTTCCATGTTCACACTGTCCAACCCCTAAAAATAGACTAAATCTGCTTTTAATGCAAATAAAACACCTTATCCATCTAGCAAGCAACTCAAATCCATCCCAAGAAAACTCAACCCCAATCTGCTAAAAATAGGAAAGAGATAAAAACAATTTGCTTTATCTTTGCTTTACATGGTATGCAGATTTCACAGTTTAATTACTTTTTGCAACTAAAGATTTTTTGAAAATCTTTTGCAAAATAACAACTTATATCTCCATTTACAATGCTTGATTTTTCTCAAAACCATAAAAAATATACAAAGCACAACTCTCCTCATGAATATCCTAATTTATTTTCTTTAAAATCAATTGAAAATAAAATAAGCCCTAAATATGAAAGCTCATCTCCAAGGGAAAACTGATTATATCATTCTTATTTTAATTGATTTTCTCCAAAATCAATGAAAAAATAAAACCCTAAGTGAAAATTAAAATCTCTTTATAGTTTTATTATGATGTTTTTGACTTAGGAGTTGATAACCTTCAAAACCAAACACAAGGAATCGACCACCACTATGTGTATTTGATTTGTGCATTGATAATTTAAAAATATAAGGGAAAATCCCTAAGTCGACTTAGGGTCTTTGGGAAAACCCTAAAACAAAACCTTGCTTCTCATTCACTATTTGCATTATTTTGAGAGAACTGATTTTTTTTTGAAGAAAAGGCTCTGAGCCGTCGCCATGTGTGAGAGCTAGGATTTCATTTTTGCTTTTAAGGAGATTTGAGCTCCATGCTTGTTGTTCTTGAGTAATCTTCATAGTCTCCTAATGGTAAGTTGATCTCAAACCATTTTGAGCCCCTTTCCTTCATTTTTAACAGAACTTTCGGCCTTCAGGCCGCGATATGAATGTTACTTCTGATGCATTATGTGTATTTTGTGTCTATTTCTTAATGCCATGCCATTTGGCCGCCATACAAAAGCTCGACTTGGGCATCGTGGCTCAGTTCTTCAAGGCTTGACTATGGTTTCTTTGACGCCATGAGGGTAGGCAAATTCCTTTCTTTTCCCTTGCATTTCCCTCTTTAACTAGATCGTTTTGAGCTAAATTTCAAAAAGATATGTGAAATTTGTGCTTCTCTAGCCACGTATACTGTGTGGTATCTGTTGATTTTTTTGCACAGGAAACCTTGAGTTCCAAGCATCATGCTTTATATTGGATATTATGACAACAAACTCTATCTTTGAGTCACAAAACTCTAGTTGTATCTCAGTTTTATGAAGATAAATGGGCCTCCTAGATCGCGGCCATGCACATTTTCTATAACATTTTTTCTAAGAGATGAAAATCTCAATCCAGGTCGTGGCCACTATATACTCATCTGATGCATTTGAGGCATTTCTGGGCTCGACCTAGTATAGCATTTATTGACACTTCTGAAATGGGTATCTTTATTCTGAAAAACAAAGTTATCTAAATATACTTTCTGTTGTATTCCATCCCAACCATGGGAACACTGTATAAAGCTTTTATTTTTTAAAAACCCCACCATGATAATTGATATTCAAAGGAAAACACACTTCCTTTTTGTTCTGTTGAAAACCCTCAAATGAATTTATGAGATTCTGAAACAATATATCTTGAATTTAAACTTTCATATGGCTTCCTTTACCTAAAAAAAAAAAAATGACCTTCAAGTATGTTATGTTTACATTTTCAGTTACCATTATAATGTTGTTTTTCCTTGCACACATAATCCTTTTGATCGAATCAATAAATTACTTGTTCACCTTGTCTCTTATGCACTCCAAACCCTCATTGATACCATGTCCAATGTATACATGGTTTTTGTTCTGAAAATGACTTTATGTATATGAATCCTTGAAAACCTGCCTGATAATTGTAAATTTTTTGAAGGTAAAATTTGAATGACAAAACAATTGAATGATAGAACAACACATATATCCAAAACAGTGTATTCTGATTGTTTTCTTTTAAAAATGTGATTCCTAACTTCCACTCAAAGCAACATCTGCACTTTCAGCCATAATGAAACTAGCTGCTTTATTGAATCATTCACCTTCCTTTATCAAATATAGCAGTCACTGAATTGATCTTATCACCTTATTCTGATGAAATCTGGAACTCCTTTACATGTCTCCATGCTTGGTTGTCCTTTAAAGTATGATCTTCTACCTGGAACTCTTCATGCATTTTTATGCTCCATTATTTATAATTGCTTCATGCCTTGCTCTCCTTTGAATGAGGCATTATGTATGCATGTTCACTATCACTGTCATGAGCATGAACACTATTGAAATTTGCATACTATCATGAATATGATGAACAAAAACACTATAGCATTAAATTGTGAGATTTGCAATCAGTTGAATCAATTGAGCTCAATTAAATTAACTGTCCACCTGTAGCCTTCAAAAAGCACCCTCTATTTGTTATGAGTGGACTGTTGGTTTGATGGCTTAATGAATGAATATTCTTTACTCTTTTAGTTGTATAACATTTCTTTTCCTGATGAACATGATGATTACAATTTATTTCTCATCCCACTTGTAATGAATAAGGGGCAGCATGCCGAGCTCTACCCTTGTGGGAGCCCATTTTTCTCCACATGGTTGATCTTCAAATAATAATCAGCTTCACGATTTTCCCTATACCTGCAGAAGGAAACAAATGATGTTGCATAAAAAACAATATATGATCATGTTGATGTATCTCTTTCAGCTCATGTTTATGTACTTTTCTTTAACTAGTTCTATGCATTGCAAGGATTGAAATATATCTTTGTTAGTTTGGCATGTAATATAGTTCATATCCCGAGCTCTTAATTAATGCCCTTCTTAATCTTTTGCAGGCACATTTAGGAGCGGAATCAAAATGGAGCAAGCTATGAAGCATCAACCGAAGATCGAATCAGGCAATGACGGATATGTCCCATGTTACTTGTCACTTTCTCTTTTAGTTGTATATTTCCTTTCTTGTCATGGATGGAACTACTAAAACCACGACTTGTGTGGATATTTAATTTCATTCTTCTATTTTTCATTTTAAAAGAAAATGCATTTCAATAAAAATTTATACTATCATTTGAATTCTCGCAATCAAATGAAATTATGTAAATATGAATTTCTTTATCAAATAAATGAAAGCATTCAATTGCTTAATCATTGTATGCTTAATTTTTTACTTCATTTGATCTAAAACATGTAATAGAAACTTCTGAAATTTTGTTTCCTCATTTCAATGCATAACTATCACTTGATGAATAATGAACAAAGTGTAAACAACACTTAAGAATAACGCATAAATAACTGTAACTTCACTTAAGATATAACAGTATTTAATCAGCTCCACCAATTGAGTTGTATCAAAAAATTGGTAACACTACCCTCAAAGAAGGCCTCAGCAAAGATTTCAACATTCTCTAAGAAGGATTGAATTTTATTGTCATTTTCAAATACCTTCCAATGATTAAAATTTTCAGAGACACTATGTTTGTAAATAATTTCAATCTTGTAGGACTTATGAAAATTAGGATGAGGAAGTAGCAAGGAAGCGGGCATTGCTAAAAAATTAACCATAGAGGTTAACTCCTTAGGTATAGCTTCTATAGAGAAAGCATTAAATTATTCACTAGAATCCCATACTTTATTTTGACAATGTGTTAGTCTTTCATTCTTTATAGTGAAAACCTGATGCAGGAGCATCCAAGGTTTCAAGCAATATTGCATCAACCAAAAATATTTGCTTTCATGTTTTCTTGCATTTCAATAGTTAACTGTCTGGACCTAGTCTCAATATTTCATACTGTATTATGCCACATTGTAACATCAAAGATTGTGGAGTAGGATATATGATCTTCATTGCAACATCTACACCATATCTATAATTCAAGTGTTTTGGAGATCCCAGTATGAAGATATCGCTAACAGAATATCAATTGTAATTGGATAGAGAGCATTCATTGACCAATCTTGGCTTTTCAAGTGTGAGGACCTATCTTGTGACTCGCAGAGCTTAGGAAACCATTTCATAAGGATGTACATACATCGAGGAACCTTCGTTCTGATCCACATCATGTTAACTGAGGATGAAAATAGAATCATATGTTTTGGCCGACCTTCACACGTTTCATCAACTTTGGGGTTTGAGACCTCTTGAGGCCAACACAGACCTTTTCCAAAGCTGGGAATTGATATATATATATATATATATAAGCATTGTGTAGTTGCATTAAGGGACAATGATAGTAGTGGTAGTAGTGATAGAGTGATAGAGAAGTAGGAAGATAATGGCTTCAACCCGCATTGTATTTATGGGCTTAGTGTCATATCATTATGTAATATATAAGCCAAAAGGTAGGGAATGTTGCCTGTGAATAATTGATCATTAGATATATATCCATGTGGTATTGTTGGTCCAGTTCTTTGAGTTTCCATTGTGTTTACTCTTACTGCAAGGTTGGACAGTCCTACCTGGACCCTCCATCCTTGAGTGCACCAAGTGGTATCAAAGCGAGTATACGGACCTTGGGAGAGGAGAGTGAAATTGAGCATGGAATTTTGTAAGATATTTGTGTGGAAAGATCACGTACTTGAGGAAACCTACTTGTGTTTTTCAACATATCATTGATTTTGAGGTAGTTGCAACTCTGTAGCCAAATCGTCGACTTGAGGAAGTTGCACCAGATCCCAGGAAGAGATGCCATTGAGGAGAATTCATAATACTGTTAATGTTGGAAAGATGGATGAGATGATGGAAATGATGTGAACAATGAAAGTGAGATTGGATTTTTTTGAAGTAGGCAGAAGAAAATGCTTAAACCCTAGACCTAATGATGCAAGTGATGATGATGAAGTTCAAGCTGTAGACCTAGCTAAAGAAACTTTAGAGGAGGAAGAATTAGATCAGATGAAGATGTTGAAAGCTCTTTCAAATATAGGAAAGCGACCAAGAATATAGATTTTGAACTATACCGGTAACGTAAACCCTGAGGACTTGATTGATTGGATAAATGAAATTGAGGATTACTTTGAATATGAAGAAATTGAAGATTCAGAGAGTGATATTCACAAAGAATAAAATTAAAGGACATGCTGCAATATGGTGGAAGGAAGTTCAATTGGAGAGAAATAGAAAAGGTAAAGAGAAGAATGTGAAATGGGATAGAATGGTGATGAAATTGAAGAACTAGTTTATACCTAAAAACTATGAGTTGGAGCTGCTGAAGAGATTGCAAAACCTAAGACAAAAGGAAAATACTATGAAAGAATACATTGAGGAATTACATAAGATCATCATTAGGATTTGACATAGTGAGGAAAGCAAGGAGAAAGTGGCAAGATATATCAATAGATTGAGGATGAACATTCAAGAAGAGTTGAGTTTGGTAAGGATGAATTCGGTAGAGGAAGCATACCAGTTTGCATTAAAGGTGGAGTAAAAGCTAAACAAGATACATGAACAGAGGCAGAGAGGAAGAGGGGGTAGAGTTTAGAAAAGAAGGTCACATTCTAGAGGAGAAAAACCATATGCGAAGCAAAACAAGGACAAAGATTCATACCACGAGGAAGAGAGGGATTCTGATTCATACCATAAAGGGAGAAGTGACATAAATTCTTACCGCTACAATAGAGGAGGCTACAATTATTACCACAATGATGGATACCAAAGAGATGAGAAAGGATATGACAAGAGAACTTTCAAAGGAACCTATTTTAAGTGCGGAGGGGAAGGACATAGAGCATTTTAGTGTTGCCAAGAAAGTAAGAAGATTGAAAATCATGCAAGAACCATATATGTGGAGGAAGAACCAGTGGAACTACTGAGTTCCAGAGGAATTCCTAAGAAGGGAGAATCATTATTCATGAGGAGAGCACCGTTCCAGGAGAGAGAAGTACCTAAGGAAGCATTGCAGAGGAAAATTTTGTTTTGGACTAGATGTAAAGTAGGAGGTAAGTGTTGCAAAGTTATCATTGATAGTGGTAGCACAAATAACCTAGTTTTTTAGGAAATGGTGACAAAGTTGAATTTGGAAAGAAGAAAAAATCTGAAGCCTTATAGGATAGCCTGGATTCAAGATGAGCACAAGATACTAGTAAGTGAGCAATGCTTAGTAAATTTTTTTATAGTGTCATATCATGTAGAGGTACTATGTGATATTATGCCAATGGATGTATGTCATATGTTGTTGGGTAGACCTTGGAAGTATGATAGGAAATATATACATGATGGGAGAAAGAATACATATACCATAATGTCTAATGGAAAGAGAATCACCTTGACAACTTTGGAAGATGAACCTGAAAGCGAAGTATGTCAAACAACTAGAATCAATTTGGTAGATGGAAGGAAATTTATGGATGGATTGAGACATGAAAACATGTTTTTTTGTTTGATTCCAAGGAAGTGTGAAGCCCTAGATGCAAAGAGAATCACAAGAGAAGAAGGTCACCAGAGAAGGAAGTAATTGAATTATTGATAGAGTACCAAGATCTTGTATCAGAGAATGTTCCTGATGGATTACCACCAATCTAGAGCATCAATCATCATATGAATCTTATTCTAGGAGCTAGTTTTCCAAACAAAGCTGCACACTGGATAACACCAGCAGAAAATGTGGAGCTAAATAGACAGATGCAAGAACTATTGAAGAAAGGATTAATCAGAGAAAATATGAGCTCATGTGTGGTACCGACTGTACTTACACCTAAGAAATATGGAGAATGGAGGATTTGTAAAGATTCAAAGGCTATCAATAAGATCACAATGAAGTATAGATTCCCATTTCCTAGGATGATGACATCATGGAAAGTCTGAGTGGAGCAAAGTATTTCACCAAGATAGACCTAAAGAGTGGATACCATCAGATCAGGATCAGGGAGGAGGATGAATGGAAGATTTCTTTCAAGACAAATGAGGGATTATATGAGTGGTTGGTCATGCCATTTGGACTAACTAATGTACCTAGTACATTTATGAGGCCGATGAATGAAGTCTTGAGGAAATTCTTGGGAAAGTTTGTCATTGTTTATCTAGATGATATTTTTATTTTTAGTAAGAATAAGGAAGAACATTTAAAGCACATCATACAAGTATTTCAGAGGCTAAGAGAAGAGAAGTTGTTGATAAACATCAAGAAGTGTAGTTTCATGAAGGAAGAACTAGTGTATTTGGGATTTGTGATATATGTGGAAGGATTGAAGATATACCTTGAGAAGGTTAAAGCAATAGTTGAATGGCCTACACCTATGAACATTGGAGAGGTAAGATCATTTCATGGAATAGAAAATTTTTACTAGAATTTCATCTAAAATTTTAGTAGTATTTGTGCACCTATGACAGAGACAATGAGGGGTGACCGAAAGGAATTCAAGTGGACATTATGAGCATAAAATAGTTTTAAGTTGTTGAAGCAAAAGGTGACATAACAACCTGCGTTAGCACTACAGGACTTTGATAAGGTATTCCAAGTAGATTGTGATGCTAGTGGAAGTGCAATAGGAGTCGTGTTAAGTCAGGAAGGGAGACCAATAGCCTACTTCAGTGAAAAATTGAATGATGCTAGAAGAAGATCTTTAGTTTATGATCAGGAATTCTATGCAATAATACAAACCTTGAAGAAGTCGAGACATTAATTGTTACCTAAGTAATTTGTGTTGTATACATATCATCAAGCTTTACAATATTTGAATAGTCAAGGGAAGTTGAACCAGAGACATATGAGATGGG
Source organism: Sequoia sempervirens (assembly GCA_007258455.2). Taxonomy (NCBI): domain Eukaryota; kingdom Viridiplantae; phylum Streptophyta; class Pinopsida; order Cupressales; family Cupressaceae; genus Sequoia; species Sequoia sempervirens. The sequence goes on along the minus strand of VDFB02373365.1, from coordinate 126,986,387 downwards.
TAGAATTCTTGCAGAGTTACACATTTGTGTTCAAGCGCCAGAGTGGAAAGTCAAATAAGGTTGCAAATACGTTGAGCAAGAGAAGGATTTTGTTGACAGAGATGAGAATTGAAGTATTAGGTTTTGAAGAATTGAAGCATATGTACGAGCATTACATTGATTTTGTTGAGGCATGGAAGGCTTTCAAGGAACCTGTAGAGACAAATAGAAGCAAATGGTTGGATTATTTCATTCAAGAAGGTATGTTATTCAAGAACAATCAGTTATGTATCCCTAGAAGTTTAATGAGAGATAATTTGATCAAGGAAAAGCATTACAGAGGATTAGCAAGACATTTTAGAATTGATAAGACCGTAGCATTGGTGAGTGAGAACTATTTTTGGCCACAATTGTATAAGGATGTTAGGAAATATGTTCAAAGTTGTAGGAATTTTCAAGTTGCAAAAGGAAAGAGTCAAAACACTGAAATGTATACACCGTTGACAGTACCAGAGAGACCATGGGAAGACATTAGCATGGATTTTGTGTTGGGATTACCTAAGACACCGATAGGATTTGAATTTGTATTTATGGTTGTGGATAGATTTTTTTAAATGGTGCATTTCACACCTTGTAAGAAAACCAATGATGCAGTACATGTTGTAGATGTAATTTTCAAGGAGATTGTGAGATTACATGGACTACCAAAGAGTATAGTATCAAACAGAGACACTAGATTCATTGGATATTTCTTGAAAACATTGTGGAAGAAGATGAAGACAAATTTGATGTATAGTTCAACATTTCACCCACAGAAAGATGGACAAATAGAAGTGGTAAATAGGATTTTGGGGAACTTATTGAGGTGTTTGACTAAAGGTAAAGTAGGAAATTGGGACTTAATACTACCACAAGCAAAATTTTCATACAACAATATAGTAAATTGGAGCACAGGGAAGACACCATTTGAAATTGTGATAGGACAACCCAGATGAGTGGTAGAATTAAGGGATATCATTATGGAGAATAAAAGGAGTGTGAAGACAAAATAATTTTAAGGATTCATGGAAATAATTCATACTCAAGTGAAGGAGCATCTGGAGAAGATGAACAATACATATAAGGAGAAAGCAGATAAGAAGATAAGACATAAGGAGTTTGCAGTAGGAGAGGAAGTAATGGTATATCTAAGAAAAGAGAGATTTCCGGTTGGGACATATAATAAGTTGAAGATGAAGAAGTTTGTACCTTGTAAGATCATTAGGAAGTTTTATTTTGGAAATGCATGTGAAGTGGAACTATCGAAGGAATTTGGCATATCACCTATATTCAACATTATAGACCTATATCGGTATCATGGAGGAGAGGCACCAAAGGACAAAGAAGTTGGTTTTCTAGACTAGATAGCACATCATCTAGAGGAAATTGAGGAAATTTTAGATAGCAGAGTTGGATGTAGTACCAAAGGAAGGAAATACAAGGAATATCTAGTCAGATGGAAAGGAAGATTGGAGGAAGATTCATGATGGATTTCTCAGGCTGAGGTTGACCGCATTGGTTTTCCTCTAGGCCCAAGAAAGTGAGAGGCTCACTTTTGTTCAACCTCGGGTGTTTGATGTAGGAGCATGCCAGGTTTCAAGTAATCTTGCATCAACCAAAAATATTTGCATTCATGTTTTCTTGCATTTCAGTAGTTAACTATCTGGACCTAGTATTAGTATTTCATACCACATTATACCACATTGTAACATCGGAGCTTTCATAGCAGGATATATGATATTCATTGCAAAATCTATACCATATCGAGAATTCAAGTGCTTTGGAGATCCCAATACGAAGATATCACTAACAAAATATCAGCTGCAATTGGACAGAGAGCGTTCATTGACCAGTCTGGGCTTTTCAAGTGTCCAGACCTATCCTATGACTTGTAGAGCTCAAGAAGCCATTTCTTAAGGATGCACATACATCGAGGAACCTTCATTTCAATCCACATTATGTTAATCAGGGATCAAAAGAGAATCATAAGTTTTGGCCGACCTTCACACGTTTCATCAACTTTGGGGTTTGAGACCTCTTGAGGCCGACACAAACCTTTTTTGAAGTAGGGAATTGATATATATATATAAGCATTGTGTAGTTGCATTAGAGGGGAATGATAGTAGTGGTGGTAGTGATAGAGTGATAGAGAAGTAGGAAGATAAGGGCTTTGACCCACATTGTATTTTTGGGCTTAGCGCCATATCATTCTGTAATCTGTAAGCCAAAAGGAAGGGCATGTTTCCCATGAATAATTGATCATTATCTATATATCCAAGTGGGATTGTTGCTCCAATTCTTTGAGTTTCTGTTGTGTTTACTCTTGCTGCAAGGTTGGATAGTCCTATTCCTGGACCCTCCATCCTCGACTGCACCAAAACCTTACATACCTATTTGACTATTAGTTTGACATCTCCTAAAACTTTGAGCATTTTAATTCCTTTATCCTTTTCCTTAGATAATCCTAATAACAAGGCTTCATACTCTATAGCATTATAAGTGTTTGCAAACTCCAACTTGTAGGACAAAGAAAACACTTCACTTGTAGGGGCAATCAGAACCACACCTTCTCCTGACCTAGAACTGGAGGAACTCCCATCAGACTCCATTGTCCATAATTCAGACAATATATTTGGACCAATAAATTTAGTGTTTTTATCATGATCAAAGAGGAGCACATAATTCCAAAACTTGGATTCCTCATAGATGATTTGTGATCTAGGATATTCTAATGAGTACTAAAAATTTGGCCTTAGGTTTAGGTTCCAAATGTACCTTTTTGTTTCCTATAGGAATAGTAGCATAAGACCAGTTTAATTGAATCTCACCTCCCAAATCATTGCAAAAAATTATTCTTAGGAGCAAACCATAAATAGTAGGGATATCTATCACTAAGATTGTGAGGTTCAACCTCTTGTTAGGGTTGGCTACAAGTACAACTTGAGCATTGTTAATTTTCCCTACGAAAGGAACATGCTTGGATTCCATTGAATAACATTTTCTAAATGTCTATCAAATTCAGTCTCAAATATCGATTAGTCTGCACTGGCATAACATTATTTGAGGCACCAGAATTGATAATGCAATTGCTCAACCTAAATCCATTGACAAATAGGGAAACATAGAATGGATTAGGTTTGTCTTCCAAAGGACTTGATTCAAGTACCTTACTACTTGAGGATAAAGTAGATGTTGGATGTTCAGTGTTAACCATTTGTTCATCTAGGCCCATATGAGGTTTTGAATGTCTAGATTTTACATATTCCACTAGTCTCTCTAATTATTTAGGATTCACTCTTAAGTACTTTTCTTGTGAGATCTGCACCTTCAATTTTTTGAAAAATTCAATATATCAAATGATCCTATAGGATTCTCTATAGATCAGGTATTTAAGGGTTTGGGGGGATATTTTGTTAGTCTCTGATGTGTATGAGATGTATTTTCACCTTTAGAAGTAGCATTAGCTTAACTGAGTAAAATTTTAGGAGAACCTTGAGTACCTTTTTGGTTGGTGTTGTGTTGACTTCGAGTTATAGTGGCATAGGTAGGCTCATCTAGAGTGATGTAGACATCTCCTCTCCTATCATCATTAGGTTCAAATTTGAAATATAGAATTGCAAAGTCACCATGCGGATTAGAAAAATCACCTTCATCAGTAACTTCTTGATAACCTCCTTCATAGTGGTCATTTCCATAAATCTATTCATTTAAAGGAACTATGCCCCATTATGATTCGAAGTAAGATGGAAAGTTTTGGAAGAATGAACAAGGTGACCTCTGATTTTGTTTTCATTGATGTAAACATTGGTTGGTAACTGACTAAGTAAACTACATGTCTATGTTGATCCTGTATTTTGGTCCAAAAATATTCTTAGTAAAAGGAAAGTCTATGAGTTTTTGATATGTTGCTCAGGAGTGTTAGTTACATGTATAAACAATTTTTTAGTGAGCTTGTGTGATCCGGTTGAGTTATCCAAGTGACAGAAGTTTTGTACTCTTTTGGCCAACAAGGTTAAGAATTGTTTGTACTTTATGTGTTCCTTATTAGGTCTAGGCTAACCTAATGTTTGGATGACACATTTTGTTCTATGCGCTAAAAGGAATTTTGAATTGATCCAACAAGTCATTTTGAATTTTGTATGTTCACTTTCAATTAGGCTGAGCTAATTGATGTTGGAAAACATGTGACTGTGTATATATCTGTGTATGATGGACAAAAGAAATGTGTGAAGATATAGAATGTGTATGTGAGCTATGAAAAAAATGAAATAGTGTGAAGTGATTGATGATGATTGTATATCTGCAACTGGAGTAGAATTTTGGTATTATCAGAGCTTAATCAAAACTATTTTGTGCGCTTTGTAGGTGCACTTCTCCAATTCATTTTTGGCAGTGAGCCACACCTTTTTTTTATCTTGGCTATAAGCCATATTTTGTATTTAGGCTATGAGCCTTTCAAGGAAAGTGCATCTTGGAAATGAGCCCTGTAGTATCTTATAACTAGTTATAATATATTATGAGCTAATCCTCATAGTGGTTTTTCCTACCTTGGGTTTTCAACGTAAAAATCTTGGTGTCAATGTATTATGATCTCTTTTGTGCTTAGGTTCACTATTGTAGCTAGATGTGGATTGTTAATTGGATGGTTAATAATTAATTTTGTTAGCAGAATATTGATTCACCCTCCCCTCTCAGTATTTAGTGTGTTCAACAATTGGTATCAGAGCTTGGTTCCTCTGAAAAAGTCTTACAACTTGAGGAAGGTCCCAAATTTGAATACATGGCTAACAAAAGCTATGTTGTTCCTTCAAAAGAAAACTATGGATATGAGGAAATTAATGCTACTCTTGAAGAATTGGATAAAAGAATAGATGAGAAGGAACCTATGAAAGAGAATTTGAAGGAAGCAAATGAATGTATTAGGAAGCTAAGAGAGCAGAAAGGAATAGGGAAGTCAGTGATCAATTGAAAAAGGAAAATGAAGACGTTACCAGACTAAAGGTGCAAGTAGAAGAGAAGAAGCGAATTGAGGAATGTCAGAAAGATGAGATCCAAAATAAAATTAATGAATGTACAAAGCCTGAACAAGAAGTTGTAGCCCTAAGAGCTGATCTCGAAAAAGTGAATGCTCATGAAGAAAGATTCAAGACAAGTTCTACATTGCTTGATGAGTTGATTACATCTAGAAACCTACTAAGGATAAAGGTGGTCTAGGACTTGAAGAAGGACAAAGCTCAAAGGCTAAACTGGTTTCCAACAAAGTGGACAATCAAAGGAAATTTCAAGGCAATACTCATCAAATCAAGAACCAAAGGAACAATACCTAAAGGATTTCTATCTTACAGCCTAATGCTCAAAGCTACCCATCTTTTAATGGCTTTTGTTTCTCATGCAATAAATTTGGACATAGAGCAACAAAATGTAGAAGTAGGATGAACCAGAATAGAATGAGTCAAAATGTTGAATTCTTTATTGGACAATGTTGTGTTTGCAATAAGTTTGGACATAGACCTACCAAATGTAGAAACCAAATGATGATGAACAAGTTTATTTCTCGTAGAAGGATTTAGTCTTTTCAAGGCCACTGTTACACATGCAATATCTTTGGACACAAGGCTAATCAGTGCAGGTCAAGGATGAATGCAAAGCCATTTGATCAAGGATATGTTGTGTGCTACACTTGCAAAAAACTAGGACATGTTTCAAAATTTTGTAGGAGAAAAATTGGGAAGAAACCTAATCTGGAACAAAAGAACAAGCCTATGAACAAAGTAGGTCATGAAGAAGGAAAGAAATGGAAAAAAATTGGAGGAAGAAGGAAGAACTTGAGAACAAGGATGAATCAAATACCCTTGTATCTAAATCTAGTGCAGATACCTCTTGCAAGAACATAACCCAGTAATGGTTTTAGTGGGAGCAGTTATAGAAAAATATAAAAAGCCCCCGATATATGAGGTGTCAATTCGTGACACAAGGATATATGATGTGAGTCATCATTTTGAAGGTATTGAAGAATTTTTCTATAGAAAATGGATAGATCTAGAGAATTGAGGAACTTTCTTGGTTTACAGTGCATTTTATAAAGTGGTTGGCAATTTTAAAGTTGAAAAAAAAAATGTGAATTAGGGATAAATTCGTAAGCAGTAAATTAAGAGACTAAGTTAAAGAAAATAACATTTGAAAAATTTGGAAGAAGCAATGCAAGCTTAAGTGAGACTCAAGGTGATTTAGAGCACCATACATTCAAACCCTAGTTCTCAACAAGCAATAAAATGTATTCTCTTTTATCTAAATTCTATGGTTTTTAAAGTTGAAGGAAGTTCCCTTTATTAAGTTTATTCACAATTGTTTGGGTAATATGGCTACTCCCACTGTTGTGGAAATTTATGATAGACCCCAACCAAGATTTAGAAGATGTTGATGAAAAGTGTATGAAAATGACCCCATGGGTGCATTCTCACACATTCCAAGCCATGTGCTACCCACTGAAGATCCAAGAACATACATTCATGGGAAGTTGGAAGAATTCAATCATTAGGACCGGAAGGATTTGTAGGACAATGAGTTGATTGGAGATGATCTACTACTTAACACAAAATATGAAAACCTAGTTCGGATGAAATTGAATGTTTGGAATTGGTTTCTAAACTTTTCTAGTGAGATTGAGGTGACGTTTGTCAGAATGGCCCTCAGTAGGGTTCATAGAAAATTTGTGTGGGAAAATGAACCACGGATTATTAACAAGGATGCAATTCGAGTTATGTTTGGTCTTTGTGATACTGGTGCCATTCCAGTTGTAAAAGTGGTGAAAAATGATGAAGTCACAAGGTTGACTAGTGCTAATTTTGACAGGAGAGATTTAACCACAAAGTCTATTGTAAACCTTGTTGTCATGTATGTTGCCATCATGATTGGGAAAAAATCTATTTCATTAATCGAGTAAAGTCAGTATCGGCTATGACAATTCATATTGCATATGAAATGGTGGTGAATGGAAAGGATTTTGATCTTTTTGAGTTACTTAGGCTACAACTTTTGGAGAACCTGAGTATGAAAAAGGTGAAGAAGCATGTTTTCAAATTTGGAACTTTAGTTGTCTGTTTGTTATTCTATTTCCTGAAGGAGTTACCAAGAAGAAAAGGCATAATGTGGGACAACACCAGATCGGTTGCTCATCAAATTTTTGACCATCTATGTAGTCTAGGAGATTTTAGGGTGTAGAACAATGCCCTAACTTCCCTCTTTGTAGTATTTCAGAATGAAATGCATGAAAGAAAACCAATTCCAAGGAGTTTGGTAAAGAAGTATGAGAAGGAGATAACATTTCTTTTATCTATAGATGAATGCATCATTGAGGTTGTAGAGCCCATAATTCAATGGATTGAACCTCTGGGATATGATATTGAAGAAAAATGGAATAAAGGTACATTGAGATCCTATTGGAGAGTCCTAATGACCCCTCTCTACCTAGGCACAATACATATAAGGAGAAATCTATTGAAATACATCTAGAGGCTATTGCAACTAAAAAAAGAAAGAAATTTGAAGCTTTCTTCCAAGGTGTAACATACACTAAGGATGCTATAGAACAATTGGAGGCAATTAATGAAAGGAAATAATTTTTTTCTTAAAAATCCTCTAGACCTAGAAAATTAGGAAGACTATCTTCTAGTGCTACACCAACACCTATTTCCAGTTCTTCCACCCCCAGTGGTGCTAATGTTGAGAAAGGGAAAAGGTAGTAACAAAGTGTTCCTGCATCTGTTGATATAACTGCCCCATCTGGTCCCAGTACCAGGGCATCCAAGAAGGACATACCTCCTGTTGCACCATTTGCTACTTTAGGAAGAAGAAGAGTGAAACAAAAAGTTGATAGGAAAAGAAGCTTGGGTGATGTTGTTGAGGAAGAAATTGAACTTTTCTTAGAGGGAGAGCAACAATTGAAAAGAAATAAAAGAGGTTGTACCTCCCGTGAAGAAGTCGAAACTAGTGTTGTTGTCTCTACAGATGAGGAGTCAGAGGAAGAGGAGGATACTTACTGAATTCATGTACATAAAAAGAAGAATGAAGGATCATGTAATCTTGTGGAGGACATGCTTGGATCTCCTCTGGTAAGTGGTCATCCACCCTTAGAGCTAGGAGGCTTGGTTAACAACATGATTGATAATGATCTTATGCCAACTACTGAGCTATATGATAAGGTCAATGATGAAGAAAAAGAAACAATCATAAATGTATTTGTACAATACATAGTCATTTGTAATATAAACATGGATCCAATACAGTCAAAAGTTACTAAAAAAGTGTGGAAAGAGTTAGTACTTAGAAGGAAAGAGGCTTTAAATGTTGAATCCAAGATGAGAAGTGAAGCCTTAAAATTTATCAGTTCCACTTTTTGGAGATTGAAGCTTCAAATCTACTAAAAGAATGTTCTACATTGTTTAGATTCAAGCTAAGAGTTAATATGTTAATGAATAAGGAAGATGATTGTATTGAAAATTTAAGGAAAGATACCTAGGATGTAATCAAGCAATTAGCAAGGTGCTATGGGGAAAGAACTAGTTCTTCGTCCCACACTGCTCTCAGGCATAGGAACATGCTACTACTATAGAATTAATGGATAACCCAGTCTTGGAGACTGTTGATGAGACACTTGGTGCTTTAGAGACCCCTATCCCTCTGACTAAGACAGAAGAAACTACCAGTAAGAGGTATCATGACTGCTATAGACATCAATCCAGTGAAAAGAGAGAAGAACATCAAGAATCCACTAGGAATAGGGAAGAGAAAAACAAAGATGAAAGTGAAGGGAGTAAGGATAGAAAGAAGAATAATGACAAGGATGATGAGGATAAAAGGGAGAAGGAAAATAGATCTAGAAAGTCATCCAAAGAAGAAGAAGAAGAAGAAAAGAAAAGGAAGAAGAAAAGAAGAAAGAGGAAGAAAAGAAAGCCATTCCATTGAAGGAGAAACTCCCTAAGGCCCTGAATCATCAAAGAAATCCAGAGAATCATTTAATGGAAGTACTCTTAAAGGTCTTCTTTCAAGACAAGCTGTAATCCAACTTATGCTTCCACCATAGCTAGTCAAACTCCCATCACACCCAGGTTATGTGGACTTGACAAAGATTACACTGAGTGCAAAATAAAACTAAGTGACACCTTTCTCAGCTTTGTCACACAAGAAGTTAAAAAGTCATATAAAAAGGGAAATGAATTAAAAAATGATGCCATCAAAGCTTTACAGGAGACTTCCCTCGATGTTACATCAAATAACTCTTTAACTCCGATTGAAAATTTAAGGTTTATGGTTGATTTAGTTAAAGAGTACACATCTGACCTCAAGGAATAGATTGCAAAATAAGTGGAGTTGAGTCTGCTAGAGAAAGGATTGTTGTTTTTGCAAGACAAGTGTACAATTGCATGTGGCAAGGCATTGCAAACTTTGAAAGAGGTAAAAGAATGTGATGAGGAATCCCAATTGCTATTTGTTTGCTACATGAAGTGGTCATAAGTCACTCAAGGTATCAAGGACATAATGAACTCGAATGAGTCTCAAGTTATGGATGTTTCCAAAGATTATAAGATTGTAGATGATAGAAACTATGTTAAGTGGGTTTCTATTGCAAATCTTTAAAGTAAAATTTTCATTCTGCAGATGCAGAAGGAAGATGCTATGAGATGATATGCCTAGCTTGGAGACCTGGTTATGTCCAGAAATGTCTCCATATCAAATGCATTGATGGAAGCATAAAAAATTGAGAAGATGAACATTGCTCCATCCAATCCAAAAGAAGGAGAAGAATTCCTAGCGGAAATAAAATCTCTACATAAGACCTCTCCAGGGAAAAAGGAGTCTAGGATGAGGGAAAGGAAGCTTTGGAAGCGATTCTCAATGAGTTATAAGGTGCCCCTAGTTCCTAATTTGATTTTTTTTCTCGGTCCTTTGTCCTTGATGTCAAAGGGGGAGAAGATGAGACATGGAGAAGAGTATGCATAAAGTATGTTATGTTATATGTTTGTATCCTGTACATATGTTAGGGGGAGTTAAGCACAATCTTGTGTTGAAGTTTTGAAGCAAGTTTCATTTTTGCCACATGTTGCCATCAATGACAAAGGGGGAGATTGTTGGAAGAATGAAGAAGGTTCCCTTCGGGTTTGTTGTCATTGGTTCCAACATTGGTTGGTAACTAACTAAGTAAATTGCGTGTCTATGCTAATTCAACATTCTAGTCTGGAAATCTCCTCAGTAAAAGGAAAGTCTATGAGTTTTTGATATGTTGCTCAAGAGTGTCAGTTATAGGTATAAATGAGTTTTCAGCTATCTTGTGTGATCTAGTTTATTTATCCAAGTGACAGAAGTTTGGTACTCTTTTGGCCAACAAGGTTAAGAATTATTTTTACTTTGTGTGTTCCTTATTAGGTCTGCTTGACCTAATGTTTTGATGATACATTTTGTTCTGTGTGCCAAAAGGAATTTTGAATTGAACTGAGAATTCATTTTGAATTTTTTATGTTCCCTTTCAATTAGGCTGACCTAATTGATGTTGTAAAACATGACTATGTATATATGTGTGTGTATAATGGAAAAAAGAAGTGTGTGAAGATATAGAATGTGTATGCAAGTGATGCAACAAATGAAATAGTGTGAAGTGATTGATGATGATTACATATTTGCAACTAGAGAAAATTTTTGGTATTATCAGAGCTTAATCAAAATTGTTTTCTACACTTTGTAGGTGCACTTCTCTAGTTCATTTTTGGTAGTGAGCCACACCTTTTGAATCTTGGCTATAAGCCATATTTTGTATTTAGGTTGTGATCCTTTCAAGGACAGTGCATCCTAGTAGTGAGTCCTTTAATATATTATGACCAGTTATAATATATTATGAGCTAATCCTCACTGTGGTTTTTCCTACCTTGGTTTTTCCACATAAAAATCCTGGTGTCAATGTGTTATGATCTCTTTTGTGTTTTGGTTCATTATTGCAGCTAGATGTGGATTGTTAATTAAATGGTTAATAATTAATTTTGTTAGTAGAATATTGATTCACCCCCCCTCTAGTATTCAGTGTGTTCAATAGAAAGCACACATGTTCTTCTTATCTCCCCCCAGAAGGTGCTACTATTTCCAATATTTGTTGTGTAGGAGGAAGAGGAAGATTCTTGTTACCATGCAAGAAATTTCCTCTTTTGGCTATATCCTTGTAAGGTTGGGTGTTCTTTGACATCTGTCTCTTCAAAGCAATTATATCATTGGGAAATCTTTGAATCATGGGATCTGAGGAGGTATATGCCCATGATTTTTTCAAGTGCATTTCTCTCTTCCATTTTCCTGCTATAATAAAATCATCCTCCAACTCGATGGCTAACGTATGTGCAGATTCTAGGTTAGCTACCCATGCTTTCTTCAAGAGGACACTAATATTTGGATGTTGCACATTAATAAAAAAATAGTTATGCATCTCCTCTGGGGGCCTTTTAACTGAATCAATTCTATTTTATAGCCTATTAAATTTAGCCACAACTTCCCTCATAGGTTCATTTGCTTCTTTGTTTAGTTGAGTCAATTGTGCTATTAGAGTAAGGTCATCATTTGCACTCTTGAACCTATTTTCAAACTTTTTTTTCATGGTGTCCCAATTATCAATAGACGCATTAGGTAGATGGTAAAAATTTTCTGCAACAACATCTACAAGGGATTCCACAAATAATTGGACTGATACATCTTCATGTTGCACACCAAGCACAACACAAGCGATAAAAAATAATTTATGTGTTCTTCTGGTGGAAATTTTTCATCACCTCTTAAGTTTTGGGAAATTCTTACGAGACCCTTTAAGTAAATCATTTAAATTAACACCCAAAGACAAGGGATCAATAGCTGATCCCCATGGGACTAGTGGTTGGTTAGCCATATTGTGAGGAAATATGATAATGAAAGGAATAACAATCCTAGGCAGTATCAATGCTTGACAAGTAGAAAAACTTTTGGGTGGTCTTGTTGGAGAAGGGGGTCTACTCCTGGCTTTAACCTTTCTTTTTGGAAGAGCAGAATAAGGAAAGTTATCTTTATGTAAGGATTAAAATATAGGATTGACAATACCTATATTCTTGTCTGGGGCTTTGGTGTATCTTCAAGAATACAGGATGAATTATAAACTATTTGACAAATCCTAGATAAGCTGACTCAAAATTATCTTCCATTTAGTTCCCTAGTAGAGTCTCCAAAAATATGTTGGCTAACAAATTGGGCACCTTGAAATTTCACCCTTGACTCTTAGCCCTAAATTTGCAATTGTTACCAACAACTCGAGTTAACTGCTCTTTATGGGAAACAATCACTCTCTAAATTTTATAGAGGTACAAATCCATCTTAGATATTCAATGCAATTCAAAGAAAACTTTAAAATAAATCAACTATAAGCTTTTAACCTGAAACCAGTAAAGGTAGATAACCCGATACCAAATTTTTTTGTAATATCAGATGCAATGAGAACTAAAATATTATCAAAACTAGCACAAAGGCTAGGTGTTCACCATGCAACATATAGGTAAGAAGATTACAACTCAATATAACCCAAAAATGAAACCAATTATATATATAAAACATCCATACACTCACATAGGAAATATAATTGAATAAGAATAACTCAAACACACAAATTCAAGATATTCTAACTATCTCCATAAACCAAACATGTAGGTTTCAATATTATCTGCTATATTGAAATTGAGAATATTGAGTATCCAAAAATGCTAAGAGAATTTATTTTTCTTGATTACAAGCATATATAAGTGGGAAGTAACCACTTCTTTAGAGATAAATGCTAAAAATAAAGCCTCTTCGAATAATTGAAAAATAGAAAGGCAACTAAAACTTCATGACAATGGCGCTTCATTAACTGGTTCATCGATTGACTGGGTTGATTATGTGGCAATCTTATTTTAGAAGGATTGGAAATATTTTAGGATGGGTGGCATCTCTTTATGCTGAGGAATGGTGAAATTATCCTACCCAAAGCTTCCATACTATTCTGTTATCTCATCCTGCTTCGAGTCTCTTCTCATAGGTGATAGCTCACTCGATGGATTGAAATAAGACTAAATCAACACCACTAAATTCTTGAGGCTTTCAAGATTGAAAGGTTGAGTATTAGTGACATCATTGATTAACATCTTAACGTTCTGCTTCAAAACCTTTGCATCTTCGTCACCACTTCCTTCTTTTCCCAAAGGTTTTAAACTGAGTGTAGAAAGATTCTTCCAGATTTCCTCATTAATTGTATTACACCGTTAATATCTTAACAAACTCGTGTAAACTTTGTTTAACTATGAAAAGCTTCTATTCTACACTCTTTTTCCATATCATAAAAAAACTATCGATAACATGTTGAAGGATCTGTTCATTAACCAATTTTGTCAAGTCCCAGGTTTATCATTCCCCAAGTTGCCCAAAGTGTTAGTCCACACTGTATCTTCATTTTCAGCTGAGGTGATGTCCTTTTCTACTTCCATTTTCAAAAGGTCTCGATTTTGATGCACCCTTTGTATATCCGAGATAAATTTACTCCCTTTATATAATATATTTTCAATCCATTCATCTATAGCTTTCCCAAATGTCTTATAGTTTTGTATCCTACTTACCACCTCTTTCCTAGCTGCTGATATTGGATCAAATGGAACTTTAACTTGATTGAAAAGTTGGGGAGTGATGTCAAAGAGAGACTTTACAGATTCTATCAAGACTCTGACTTGAATTTTCAACTCATCTTTGCTCCTTTTATCTTTGGTAGTTCATTCCACCAACTTGGGTGTTGTAATGTGTAAATTATGTACATCTCCATCCCTTGTAGATGGTCCTAAGTTTACCCTGGTGAATCACTAGTTGTTTCTTGGGTAACTTCTTTCTGCACTAAGGGGTGAACAACTTCCACACAAATATTTCCTGTACTATCATCCTCTATCAGCCTCGATGTAGGTTCTAGTTTTTTAGGCATGGGAGTCCTTTGAGTTAGTTGAGCAATAATCTATTTTTATGGAAGACTCACTTGAACCATTTTCATTTTCCTTGACAATATTTGATCCAACCAAGAGGAAGTAGAAGGAGTGGCAATTGATTTTGTACCACTGGAAACAAATAAATTCCTTCTCAATGGAGGGGTGATATAATTTTCATGTTCTAGAAGATTGAGTAGGACCTACCTTAGGAGATTCATGTGCCTTATCAATAGAAGGGGATCTGTGAGAAGAAGATGTACTTGTATGGGATGGAGAAATGGAGATATTGGACACTTCTTCATCATCATGAGCTTCTTTATCTTCATCTTGCTAAGAAATTCTAGGGGCATCTTCTCCACATGTTTTGTCTAGTAAATTACCCTCTAGAGGTTCATCATCCCAACCACCCTGACTTTCTAATGGTACCTTCCATGAGGTAGAAGATGATGTTCTTGAGGCTACAGGAGGCTAACTACTCTCTCTTTGAGGATGGGTGCTTTGTGACCTCGTAGGAGCTTGGCATTTTTTTTTACCTTCTTTTTAGCGACCCATTCTTCTATTCACTTCAAGACAAATATATCCTTTGCCTCTATGGTCTCTATCTCTTTGATACTCCAATCCATAGTTACAATAGGTTGGATAGAAATATGTTTGATAAAGATGGGATCCACCAAATCTAATTCATCATCTTCAATATCCTGGATATCCCAATTTAGATTGAACAAACTTATCTACATCAAAGACAACCTCATCCAACATATTCTCCTTCATAATCCCCAACACAATCAACCCAATAATCCTCCAGGTTTGGAATATGATGAAAACTAAGACCTAGCTATAAGTTATCTTTTACAAAAAAATTACTATCGAAAGGAAACCTAGAATCATAGAAGTGTAGGGTATACTTGACTAGGTCGCTCTCAATATTGAGGGTGCCTGGCATAGATTGCATGAGAAATTGTTGAGTCCAATGGGAAACTATATCCCAACCTTCTTCCTTTCTTGGAACCTCTTATTCACCTCAGCTAGCTGCTTGTAAACTTCTATTAACACAAATCTATCTTTAACATATCTAGGGAGTTTTAGTGGAGGACCATAAAAACCTCCAACCCTAATGTATGAGAACCTATAAAATTGAATGAAATGACTCCCATAAGTATTAATCAACTGTGTAGCTCTAGGAGTAAGTGTCAGAATGACATCCCCTTACAATTCATGGGTTACTCTCATAGTGAAAGCATACAAAATCCTATTGTGTTGGTAGAATCTTTTACCCAATTGTAGTTTGTCATTGTAATAAAAAATGGGACTTTCTCTTGTGGATACAAGCTTGGTCTTAATCTTGGCCACGGTCTTGTACTAGCAATAACATATATTAAGTATGAAGACATGTAGAAGAACCTATTAATTCATAAATGGACAATCATGTGATGTATCCGGTCACTAATAAGTTGAGCCCAGTCCAAGTATTGAGTTCCTCCCAATATAATCTAAATGAAGAAGTACATCCATTGCTCAAATTCATGGGATTTCTCATTTCTCCTTAGCCTATGTAATAACACAAGCATATTAGAAACATCATTTATAAAATGGTTCATGTGCAGGTTTCTAAGCAACTGGGATTTACCCTTGCTAGGTGTGGTGAGCCACTCCCTTGCAATCATATTTCTATTTGACCTTTTATTTTCTAAAAAAGAGGTTTGTGACAACATGAAATCAAACATTGAGTTTTTTTATCTCTATGCTATCTTCAGACATGAGGCAAAGGTATCTCTTTGTAATTTAACCACTAATATGTTATCCTTAGTCCCGACCTCTCAGGTTTCATGGTCATAATGACATACATTCCATTATAAAGTTTGGACGTTGAATCAAAATAGGAAAGACAACCTCTTGCAAAAACCCACTTTCAATTAACCTTTGCATGATTTGTGGGGGATTAGGTTTTCCAATTCTTTCCTAAAATTCATCTAAGTTAACATGCCATAGCTTGGTATCTCTATTTTCTGACATAGTATTGGTTAAACTCGAAACATACTCATAACCCTGGTATTGGTATCTCTGTATGACTGAAATCTTAGAGAACATATATAATTTGCAATAGAGAAAATTAAGCTAGTACAATCCTTTTACCAAATAGATTCAATTCCTAGCAATTTATATCTCAATCTAATATAGAAAAAGTACCTTTTAGTGTGTCACCAGCTTCGAGAGCAACAACTACAAGAATTAGCTCATCTTTACTCCAACTTCTCGCCTCAACTGAATTGAGAATTTCTCAATGTCTCAAAATACCATAAATCCTCTGTAATTAATGCATAAGTGGATGGGTGGTTAATTTCCCATATGCTAAGCTTGGCATGTGTAACCTTTCGTGTCTTTATTTCACTTAACCAATTTTTAGGTATTTGAAAAAGAATGGATAAGAGGAACTTTTCAGTAGGATGATCAATTCTCATAACCTCGTTGGGGACCAACAAAGGTTTCATAAACTTTATAAATCTCTGAAGCACTTTTGTCCTTAATGTATTCTGCATATTGCTTTTTAGAATAAAAACCTCCACTAACATTCGAGTGGAAGGAGGAGAAATTTGTACAACCTCGTCGGTGACCGAAAAAGGTTTCAAAACCTTTACAAGAATCCAAAATGACTTAAATTCAACTATGGTGGAACTTATGAAAGTTGGAACAACTGCTTTGGAGTCTAACAACCTTCCTATACTTGGTAGGGACTAAAGACTTCATGAAATAGATTTTAAATATGTCAGACAAGAGTGACATTTTAACAACCAAAGTGAGGACTGACGAAGTTTCATAAACCACAAGTAAGACCGACAACCTTATAATTAGCCAAATTTTGAGTAAGGGGGTACAATTTTATAAGGGGATGAAAACTATGGTAATAGGTTGGTATTAAGTTGAGTTTAGACATGTTTCCTAATTCTGATGATGATTTTGAAAACTATGGTAACAGGTTGGTATTAAGCTGAGTTTAGACATGTTTCCTAATTATGATGATGATACTGAAGAGATATCTAAAGTTCTTTATGATAGTGTCATTGGTAGCTTGATGTATGCAATAGTTTGCACTAGATCAAATATAGCCCAAGTAGTGGGTGTTTTGGGCAGGTTAACTATGTCTAACCCTCGTAAAGAGCATTGGAATTTTTTAAAGAGTGTGTTTAGATATTTGCATGGCACTCCAGATTACTGTTTGGTTTATCATGGTACTAATGATGTGGTTAAGTCTTTGGACATACAAAGTTTTTTTGATGCAGATTAGGCATGTGACTTGGAAAATCAAAGGTCCACTAGTGGCTATGTTTTTACTTTGTTTGGAGGTGCAGTTAGTTGGATGAGTAAAAGACAACCTACCATTGTATTTTCCACCACTGAAGTATGGTATATGGCTGCTACAAATGCCTCTAAGTAGGAATTATGATTTCAAAAACTTGTTAAAGGTATTGGTTTTGATTGGAGGACAATAAGGATTGGATATGATAGTCAAAGTGTCATATGTTTAGCCAAAAATCCTATGTATCATGCTTGTACTAAGCATGTTGATGTACAATATCACTTTGTGCGAGAGATGGTTGAGAATGGTAAGGTCTTGATTGAGAAGATTGACACTTTGGATAATGTTGTAGATTCTCTCACAAAGCCAATGACCACAGATAAGCTCTCTTGGTTTAGGAGGTCCATGGGCCTTGATCATTGTACTTGATTATAATTTCTTATGTATCACATGGATGTAATTGCAATGTATAATGTCAAGTTGGAGAACTTTATGATAGGTGACATGATAATTTCTATCCTAAGTTGATAATTGTGTGTCTCCACGTCCTTTGGAAAGTGTCCTAGAGGACATGAGGGGTAAAATATTTATTATTTATTTTCCTATGAAAAATGATAATTACATTCATAGAGGTGGACCCACTACAATGATGGTTATAGAGAATCCCAAGATAATATTCCTTTTGGGTGTTCAACTTTGGGGTGGGGACCACCCAAAAATGCATGTTCTTGCGTGTTATTTGCATGTTATCTTGGGTTGGGCACCCAAGCTTGAATGTTCTATGTTTGATCCATTAGAGCTATCAGAGAGTTATGGAGCACTCAGTATTGACCAATTTTGATTGGCTATGGGTTAGGTGCCCATGTGAAGGCCATGTGATCATTTAATAACTCTCATCATGTTTTTGGGTTATCCACTAAGGGGGGCGTGGGTTTTTTCAGGTGGATTTACTTGTTTCAGGATACCATATGTGGTATTCTCTCCCACAAACTTCTATTTATTGGAGCCTTGAGTTGGTGGTTTTTATGAGTTTTTTTGTAGGTTGATAGAGTAACGAAGTGCTACCAGAATTTAGATAGGAGGGTTTTATTATTGTATCTCATTTGAAGATTAATACAAACATTGTATCTCTTTGGGTGTGGATTTTTCTCCTACAAGGGTTTCTCCACACATATCTTGTGTCACTTGTGATTCTCAATTTGTGGTATTGTTTTTTTTCTTTCAATGTTATAATTTATAATCATATATCATAATATTGGTTATATTGAATTTATAATTTCAAATTTTCAAACTTATACTTAATTTCATATTGCTACAAATTTCACCTTGAATTCCCAACAATAAGTAGCCTTCTTAGTAATGATAACATTAACATGCTACAATTGATCACAATACTTCCTTATTTCAAATACTCAAACATGACATGACAAAAGTAATTACATTTAATTCTCACCGATTTACTAAAATCACTCCTTTCACATCAATGATAACATATGTTCATATTCCTTGACAATGCCACTACAGGAGACCTAGGCATTCAGGGGTCCGACGGAGAGGAGAGCTTACAAGAGGAGATTAAAGAGGAAATAAAGGAGAGACCCAAGACATGGAAGAGGATATCCTCTAGGTAAGTGCATAAAGATGGTTCCCAAAAAGGGGACTTAAGTGGACAACTTTTTTCTGAAATCAGGAAATACTGACCTTGGACGTGAAATTGAGGATAGTTACACTCAAAATTTTGAGATGGAACAAAAAAAAGGATCTAAGTGCTCTGAGTCTACTTTCTAAACTACTAATTTATTTTGAAAATGGTTGAGATTAAGGGGTTCAAAAGACGGACGTACACAAATTAGTGTTGTTTTTGTCAGAAAAACATAACATAGCAACTCTTTTATGACCCTAGCATGGTGAACTTTTTTGTATTATTTTTAAAATCACTACGGTTAGAAGTTAGCTAATAGTATGGAGTTGATGCATGATTTTTTTGATAAATTTTTAATAAATATTTGATTTTTACTAATTTTCTAAGTGGGAACTTCCTTAAAAGCACAATTTTGGCCCTGCTCCCCCTAAATTTTTTGGAAAGTAATTGATTTTTTTTTTTTAAAATGTAGAATGGAGTCTAGTTTCTAAAAATGTAATTTATTTGAAATTTCGATGAACGGTTAATTTATGATGAAAAAAACACCAAACACTACTTTTTGGAAAAAAAAATGACATACAAACAAAAGAAAATATGGATGAAAGGCTTAACATTGTTAGAAAGTGAAAAAAATTACATCGTTGGATAGTTAAGAGAGAACCTAACATTACCCATGTGTTCGATTTTGTCGATATTGAACTAGATGGAATCCTGATGGTGAGCTCAAACCCGATTATGTGAAAAATTGTAGAATTTGTAAAAACACGTCTCTGGTTATTGGGAATGCCCTCCAAGCCTTTGTGTTGGTATTCCAAGGAAAATACCAAGGCTAAGGCTCGGGGATTCTCAAAGAAAAATATAACGTGAGCACGTTATAAGGTGCTCACATTATATCTTAGTTTTGACATGGTTTTTTGCTTCTCCAGGAAGCATGTGAAGCATAACACACTCGTGTTATGTATTCCTTTATGTTAAATGCCACTCTATTGAAGGTATGTTGATATATTTGTATGTTTGTATGTACATGTATGCCGGTGTGTCATGTATGTATGTATGTATGCATGTATGTGTTGATGGTGTTTTATGCACAGCAACAACTCAGACAGAAAATAATATTCTATCTCTCTTGAAAGGTGAATTCTCAAAAACAAGTGCTAAGATCACCCCAAGGTCTCTCGGGTGTCAGGTCATGACAATGCATAAACAACTCAGATAATATGTGAAATGCTGGTAATCACAATCGGACCTTACTACAAGCAAATTGTATCTTTCCAATTTATCATTTTTTTTTTTGCAATATGATGATCTTAAATCCTAAATCTAACCAGATAATAAAGAAACAACAAAAGATGAGGGTGTGAGAGATATAATGAAATCTAAACTATTTCCAAGATGAACAATGCAAATGACAAATACCTGAAATGGACCAATCTCAAATAACCAATTCCTGCTTAACCCACAATGCAATATCACAAGAAAGGTGCAATCGTCTAAGGCGTACAAATTTTCAAATGATAGACATTCATCCACAATCGAACTAAGCACAAATAGATGTATGGTCCAGGTTGACTTCACCAGCCTACTACAATCAGATAGTTACTGGGAGTATAGACCAGAGATTGCTACAAACATTCCAAGCATGAAATCACGAACATTATTCACCAAACTAATCTAATTCTAAATCTAACATCAATCCAATATCTTCAAGCAATTTCAAAAGATAGAACAATAGGAACCATGCAACATAAACTAACACAAAAGAATTCACCAGAGAAACCACAATGCTTTCAATTGTATCAGGTCACCAAAATGTAGCAACAATTCCACCATTTCGTGTTACAATACTTGCTCGAAAGAACTAACTACTACTTCCACTACAAAATGCTTTAGCTCTTTTCTGAATCTAGCTTGTCTAATTTTCTATTATCTATCTAACTCCCACAAATGGGGCAGGAACGCCAATTTAAAGAAAACCCTCAAAACATGTCGGCTCAGCCAAACATTTACAAAATAAAATAGCCAAAACAAGTCGGCCTCAGGAAATTCAAAATAAGGCACATATTAAATGTCCTTATCCTTATTTTGATCCAGGGATTCATGAACTTTCAAAAGCACCCTATCTAACTCAGCAACAGGTGGCAAGGGTAGGATTTTGAGCTGACATTCAATTGAGTCAATCTCTTCCCTCAACTGCTTAACCATTTTATTCCAATCACCCTTGTATGCCAGGTACTTATCCACCAAATCTAGATAAGTAGCCGCATCATCTAATTGGTGCCCTGTCATAGAATCCTCAATATCAGGGGCATAGACATCATGCCACCATTCCCTCAATTGATCCAAACTCAAGTACCTAGGGGCGATCTTCCTCCTCCCAGTCATTATCTCAAAAAAGGTTATGCATCCATCATAAACATTAGTTAAATTAACATCAATCTGCCTCCTTTGTTTGTAGATCTTCTTGATGATTTTCTGCCAGATTTGTAGGGCTTCAAACCACTCCCAAGGCTCATTAACCCTAGATGAAGAGAGAATTCCATCAACAACCAGCTGATCCTTATTATAATCCATGATTGTTTTGGTTTTCTGCAGTAAGAGATCAATGCCCTCCTTATCCTGAGATAAAACATGATCCAACCAATCCTTAGCCCTCATTGCATCCTTTCCAGTTGAAAGGATATCCCTTATTGCATCATCTCCCTTAGCCTGTATTTCCTGCAACCAGTTCATTGTAGCCAGGGTGGAAGCTTTCATCTTTTCTAGCTCAGAGATGGTCTCCTTCGGCAAGAAACCAGCAGCAGCAGAAGAGGATGGGTGAAAAGATTGTAAGGGCTTCATCAAATCTTCCAGACATTTCCTAAGCCTTTCATTCTCTTTCTTTAGTTCATGTTTAGACTGTGTCTCCTTCCTTAATCTCCCAATGATCACTGCACTGGACCCCTCATACTCTTCAATAACTTGCTCCGTAGAAGTGGGCCCAAGATTGATAGTCTGTAAATTAGAATCCTCCCCTGTGATCTCATCTCTACTTTTACCTGCAGCAGGGGTGGCAATGTGAATAACTCTATTACTAGCTTCATCCCTTTTGATCCTGGAAACCACCTTGGCTATCTTCTTTCTTTTACCCTTTCCAATCTTGGCCAACATTGCATCCCAGTTGAGAGGAGTGTCCTCAACAATGACCTGTTTCCTTTTGATTTCCTTGTCTAGCCAATCTGGAATAGCAGGATCCAGCTGGGTTTCACCTTTCTTAACCTCTTCATGCTGATCTACCGTCTCATCCTTTTCCTTTTCAGGAGATTGATCACCTTTGTTTCCCACTTCTGGCTCCTCTTCATGTAGGGGTGATGGAGTCTTAACAGGAACATCCTCCTTCTCAGGTGATCTACTATCTTTACTACTTGCAGGAGAATCCTCAAATTGTACCAATGGAGAATGATGCATTTCCACATCTCCTACCTCAAACTCAGCACCTACACTATGAAGTTCCCCGTCCTTAAATGGTTCCACTTCCTCACTGGTCTCGTGCTCTTCATGAATCATCTACTCAGGTATACCCAATGAAGGAGAGGTATCTTTCTGTTGTTTCACAGTGGATGCCGCTGGAAAGGGATCCGCCTTTTGCATAGTCTCCTTGGGAGATCGAGTTCTTGACCTTCTTGAAAAAACATGGGTTTTCTCTTCTGAGCTCTCCACATTAACCATAGGAGGTTATGCCTTATCCTTAGAAATTTATTGATCTTTCTTATTAGAGGCCATGGTTATCCTTGTCCTTTTTGGCTCTGGACGAGTGTCTTCCTTCTGTGCTTTCTCAAGTTCCTCCTCTTCTGTAGACTTACCTATTTTCAAAGTATGACTCCTCTTCTTTACCTTGGGTTTTCTTTTCTTTTCAGGTTCACCCTCCTTAGGGCCTCTGATTTTAATCTTAAAAGGTGAGTCTACCTTGGTTTTACCTTTAGAATTATCCTCACTTGATTCCTCTGAGGTAAAGTGATCATTCAAATTTGTCATCAAATTGAAAGTGCAAGGTACCTTCTCACTCTCCAATTCCCATACTTTATGTTTTAGCCATGACTTGGTGGATTTCATAATAGGAACCATCAGCTCCTCCAACTCAGTTATCTCCCTATCCGACCAGTTTATCTCTCCAATGGGTCTGTCCTTGACTGGTTCGTATGCATGATCCTGGACTAGATTTTTCTCATCCTCCAACTGATCAGGAATCAACTTGACATTGTACATCCTGATTACATCAATTGGAAGCCTAGAATACCTTTTCTTTCTCACCTCAAATTCATCCTTGTTGTTCACCCAGTAGTCTTCTAGATCATCTTTGTGGTGATAATATTTAGTAGCCTTCTTCTGTGCTTCGCCAGTGATGTCAAAACCTGCCCTCTTAGAATGGAAAGAGAAGCCAGAAGTACTCAACTCTTCCGCTAATGCATGAGCTGAATTGGTTGAAGGGCAGACTTCACCTGTACCAATTTTCAAGGGAAAATTTCCACCAAACCCTATCTTATGTTTCACATTTTTAACAATAGCATCAAAATCACATATCTGCCGGGTAACCTCAAAGAGTATGATGTGGTCAGTGGGATATCTTGGAAATCTATATGGAGCAGTCGGGCATCCATCAATTCTGATATAGGAGAAGGTGGGGAATTGTATAAACCAGGCTCCATATCTTTTAATTAGTTCCTTGGCTCCATCTAAAATTCTCACATGCTCTGCATTCTGAAGCGATCTAGTAATATGCATAGTGAATGCATCATTCACTCTTCGGTAATTCAGACTCCCTAGGTGCAACTCAGGGTACACCTCATAGATGACATCTTGCCCCAATGTTCCATTTGGACTCAATCCCCTGTATGGATAAAATCTGGCAAGTATATATACCACATAAGATGTCATGGTGAATTTCTTTTTCTCCAGCACATCTCTCATCTTCCTGTCAATCACTACACTGATAATCCCTACCCAGTGGTAATTGAAACCCTACCCAATCTTGTTAATGACATGTACCATCCAATTCTCCAATGTCCTGACACTTTTCAAGCCTGCCACCCTACTCAACAGTGTGATTGCATCATATATATCTTGTCGAAACTTGACGCTGTGTAGCTCTTTAGGCAGCTTAAAGAAATGAGATTTTGGCTTCTGTAGCCAAGAGTTGATCATCTACTGAGCTTTGATAGGTTCATCATAATAATAAGTCCTAGCCAAGTCCATGTCTAAGGCACACACACATGGTAAGTCTGGCATATCAAATGCCTGGGAAATGGAGACCGGATTAAAATTTTCCAATACTCTCCCATCTAGACTAATGATCCTTTGTGTATTAAGGTCATAGTGTCGGGCACATTCCAATATTAATTCATAGCATTGAACCACAGGAGGAAATCCTACCACATGAGCCAGTCCGGATTTCACCATCCCCTTTGTCAAAACCGATAGATCCCTCTGAGCCATCCTTTCTTTGAACTCCTCATATTTCCAAGCTCCCACATTTGTATCAGAGACCTCTGACCAAACTGAAATCAACTTACTATCTGGCAACTGGTTCTTCATATCTAGCTTTATCCTTTCCGTATCTATAATTGAAGATCCTTCTTTATCTCCTTTGGACTTTCCTGCTGCTTCCTTTCTCAATTTAGCCTGCATTCATGAAAGAGCCTCATGAAAATCCAATTATCATCCATATTTCAATCAAAAGGTTAGCCTCAAAACCATATGAAATCATTTAGATAAATCATTAAACATCAAACTTGAAAATCCAGGAAAATGGGGTAATTTGGGAAAATCCAGTTGGGGTGGAATTTCGAGGAAATCTGACGCAAACAGACTCTCGTAGCAAAGACATTATTTCATCAAATAAATCATCAATACGGACAAAATAGATGCATGATTATCATAAGATTCATCCATTAAGTGACATGAAATCATCATCTAATACTTGATTCATTAATTCAATCCCAAAAATCAAAATTAAGTGAAACTAGGTAGAAAACCAGAAAAATCCGGGTGGGCAAGATTTCCGTGGGCAGTTTGAAATTCTGGGAATTCTTCACACTCCGAGAAAATGGAAAAATCTGAGAAAATCCAGGCGCGCGAAAATTCCGCGGACACCTCGGAAACCCAACGACCATTCTTCGCGCAGAAAATTCATGGAGTGATCATACAAACCCCCTATCCGAATCTAATGAACATGAAATCAACCCCAATAAGCTAAATTTTGATCATAGTTGAATTTAAACTCCCAAGATTCTCAAATGGTTGATCCCCATGACGAAATAACAATGCCCTAAATTCGACAGCCAGACTTCTGCCATGAAAGCTAGGGCAAGCTCAAAATTCTCAGACATTATCCCTCAAAATGATTAAACTAGGGCACACCAGGGTCTCAAATGTTATGAACAAGGTCGAGCTAGACACAGGACTCGAGGATCACACTAACTCCACCAAACTTAACAACCCCGAGCGGACATATCGAAACCCTACCTTCACAAATTATACCAAATTACGCACAAACAAGGCAAAACCCCAAAAGAATGCCCAGGCACTCAGGTACACCCGAAATTCGATCGACAAAGAAAGGGATGCACAGTGTAGGCATTGAAAACCCGTGGAAAGGTGAATCAAACCCTAACTCGATAAATATGTAATCACAAAAAACGAGCAAGGGCCAACCCGAATAATCATCAACAAACAACTTGAAAGATTCAACCACAAAGCGAAAAACAAGGGGAGAAGTCAACAATGACTTACCATGAATCAAATCCGATCGAACCCCGAGCCCAAGGAAATCATTGCGAACCAAGGTGCCCTAGCGGCAA
Source organism: Sequoia sempervirens (assembly GCA_007258455.2). Lineage (NCBI taxonomy): Eukaryota > Viridiplantae > Streptophyta > Pinopsida > Cupressales > Cupressaceae > Sequoia > Sequoia sempervirens. The sequence goes on along the minus strand of VDFB02373365.1, from coordinate 126,960,599 downwards.
TAAATCAACACGAACGCCCAAGGAATCCACACGCAAGCAGACCAAATCCAATGACCAAAGCTCAAAAATGAACAAACTCAAGTGCAAGAGCAAATAGAAAATGAACAATGAAATCAGGAAGAGTGCCAAAAGACCTTAAATTTTCCCACACTCATGCCAGAGGAGATGTACTCTAAGCATTAATGGCTGACAAGACGTATCAAGAAAATCTGGAAACTCGAGGTCGAAACAGAATTTCAGGAAAACCCGAGTCAATCGGATTATCCTAGTGGGCATGAATTCCACAGATGACGCACCCCCCTCGGGACTCCGAAGGAATCTGGGAAAATCCGCATGATCCGAAAAATCCCAGATTTGACCAGAAACCCGGACCTCATTAAAAACACAAGTTCCATCGATTCAACCTTTAGGGTAAGACCAAGATAAGTAAGACTAACATCCCGAGACCTCGAAAGGACAAATCCAATAAAAACCAAAGGTCAAGAGACATCAGAAATCAAAAATCAGAGGGTCCCTACTCCAGGTGGGGCGTGTGTGCAAAACTGCACAACAAATGGCGACTCTGCTGGGGAAATGCTCCAGAGCATTTCGATGACAAACTGTAATCAAGAACCTAGAACTCATGGTTTCAAATCATCCATCGGGTCACTACCTACGATTAAACCATAGAACCCACAAGTCATCAAAACTTTTCCTACACTAGGGTCGAAGTTTGTGCACATGCATTCATTACCCCCCCTTAGCTTCAAAATAAACAAAACTTGGTCTGAACAGGCTACATAAAGATTCATACTCTAAAAGCAACCTAGATAGAGCCTTGCTGCTAGTCAGGCGTCCATAGCCCTGACGAGGTTATCGCTGTGATTCTCCTGAACATAGCTCTACTGCTAGCCAGGCATCCATAGCCCCGGTAGAGATATTCAGGTCCCCCTGATGAGTTTAATTCAGTCTTTAAATTTTCAATATTGTCTCTTTCCTTTTCTGATATTGTTTGTCTTTTCACTTCTTTCTCTTTTCTTTTTTTTTATACTTCAACCTGTGAATAGTGAAGTTCACACTCAGGGATGAGAACCACAGTGGCACTAGAGCAGAAAAAGGATTTGTCACCTGTGCAAACTTCATAAGGACCTTCGGCAACTTCAGACATCTTTAATATTCAAAATGTGAGACCGTAATGTACTCCTGTTCAATCTGACTAGAGGACTCTTCGCCTTAAACACAAGGATATGTGACATTGAGTAGAGAATTCATACCATGATATTCTGAAAAGATGATTAAAGTTTGTAAAGGAAATACTAAGAACACCACGCCTATTTTGTCACCACTGTCATACAAATGCAACAGGAGATCCTAGAAAGAGTAGGAACCAAGAACAAGAGCAACACAAACCAAAGCAAAATAGGCCAAAGCAAACCTACTCTAACCAAAGAAAAGCAAGAAAAACCAAAAAGAAACCTACTCTAACCAAAGCAGAAGAAAAAAACAAAAAGGAAATCTATTCTAACAAAGCAGACAACAGAAATGAAAACCAAACCAAAACAAAACAACAAAAAGCAACCTAAACTAACTATATACAAAACAAAGAGCTGAAAACAGCTCAGGATTGGAAATAATGTTTCAAATACTGCCCATTAATAGGTAGCGGAATATCTTCCCCCGTGAGAGTCTTTAGACGGAAGGCATTATCTCCAAGTATTTCAGCAATCTGATATGGACCGAGCCACAGTTTATCAAACTTCCCATGGTCCCCTTTTCGATCATGAGGTTTATCCCAATACAACACAAGGTTAGAAATCCTAAAGGCTTTGACTTTAGCCCTTCTGTCAAACCACCTCTTAACTACCCCCTAATGTTTGGAAAAGTTCTCAAGGGCATCGTCTCTTTTCTCCTCAAGGTTCAGTAGCTTCGTCAACCTAGCCTCCCTTCTATCCCCCTCATCATAAAACTCATTAATAAATTACAAGGTTGGGATCTTGAGTTGAATAGGGAATAGTGGCTCTAGATCATATACTAAGTGATAGGGAGACGTTCTGATGGATGAATTAAGCCTTGTACGATCTGCCCAAAGGGCAAACCGAAGCTGGGTGTGCCAGTCTTTTGGGTTCCTCTCCAGTAGCTTACAAATAACAGTCAATAAGTTCTTATTCGAAGATTTTGCTAGACCATTACCCTGGGGGTAGTAATTAGATGCAAACTTTATAATAATGCCATGATCAAAAGCCCAGTTTGAAAATTTTAAAGATGCAAAAGCTGGACCATTATCACAGACAACAAAAATAGGACATCCAAATCGATTAATAATAGTAGATTCTAGAAAATCAATCACTACCTCAGATGTACATTGCCTACAAGCGAAAGCCTCAGTCCATCTTGTGAAATAATCAGTAATGGTTAGAATATTCCTGTGTCCCGCAGAAGATGGTGGGTTGATAGGACCTATGAAGTCCATACCCCACTGAGCAAAAGGCATTACCTCAGTAATCGGTTGAAGTGGGAGTGTTGCATACCTTTCCCTCGTTGCTGCAGTCTGGCAAGTGTGATAGGTCCTGACATGATGGTGAATGTCTTTGAACAATGTGGGCCAATAATACCCAGCCCCCAAGATCTGATTTGTTGTGGCAATACCAGAACCATGGCCAGTGCCATACTTTTCATGAAATTTGTTCATCACCCTTTCAGCTTCCTATTTCCCAAGACACCTCAAATAAATGCCTTCATGATTTTTCTTGTACAGAACAACTCCCTTTAGCATGAAACTATCACTCTTTAGCTGTAGAGATCTCCTCTAAATAGCATTAAGATGACTTGGAGATCGCTGGTTCAGCAAGTAATAAACTATGTCATCATACCAGCCGCCTGGGGAAACCTCAAGATTATAATTTTGAATAGTTAGTTCAGGCCCCATTTCAGCCATAGTCTGAGTAAGTCCCTGCCCCCTTACCAACTTTATGGGTTGGATCTCAATGTCATATTCTTGTAGCACTGTCACCCACTTAGCTCTACGCTCACCCAACTCATTCTTCATCAACAGTAACTTAACTGCAGGATCTGGGACAATTGCATAAACCTTATTCCTGAGGATATAATGTCTGAATTTCTTCACTGCTCTAACCAGGGCGTATGCCTGCTTTTCTACACTCAGATATTTCAACTTGACGTCTTTTAATGGCGCACTCATAAAAGCAATAGGATGGACATTTCCCTCATTAGACTTTTGAGTCAACATTCCCACACATGAATGGTCCGAGGCAAATGAATAGATGTAAAAGGGCTTACTGTAATCGGGACTTACCAATACTGGAGCATTAGCAATGGCTCTTTTGATTTCTGCAAATTCCTCCGTTGCTTCTGTAGTCCATTCAACTTTAGCATCTTGCTTCAACATTGCATTCAGTGGTTTAACAATTTCAGCAAATCTAGTAATGAATTTCCTGACAAAGTTAATCTTGCCAAAGAAAGACTTCATCTCTTTTTTGCTAGTAGGTGGCTGAATCTTCATTATGGCCTCCACTCTTTTTGGATCAATAGCAATTCCTTTTTCAGATATGACATGTCCCAGCAATTTCCCTTATTTCACTCCAAAAATTCACTTTTTAGGATTCAGGGACATGTCGAATTCCTTGCACCTTTGAAACACTTTGCGTAAGTCAGAGATGTGGTCTCCTCTATTTTTGGAGAAGACAGTGAGATCATCCATATAAATAATAATGCACTTGCCTATGATATCTTTAAAGGCAATATCCATGGCCCTTTGAAATGTAGCCCCTGCATTAATGAGACCAAAAGGCATCCTCCTGTAAGCAAAGGTACCCCATTTAGTTGTGAAAGCAGTCTTGTGTCTGTCCTCATACTGAACCATTACCTGGTTGTACCCTAAATAGTCATCCAGAAAGGACATCATCTGAGAACCATTAACCACTTGAAGTACTTCATCCAGTGAAGGGACTGGATAATTGTCCTTTTCTGATGATCTATTTAGATTTCTGAAATCAATGCAAAGTATGATTTCCCCATTCTTTTTTCTTACTGGGACTAGGTTTGCCACCCATGTTGAATGCCTGATAGGAAATATAATTCTGGCAGACAGTAATTTCTGAACTTCTTTCTGTATAACCGGTTCCAGTAATGCGTTAATTGGTCTTTGTCTCTGCCTGAAAGGCTTGGCACCTGGCTTCAGAGGTATAGTATGAGTTATGATTGATGTATCATAAGTTTTCAGGTCCTCATAACTCCAGACTATTACATCTGGAAATCCATGCAATGCTTCAATTATTCCTTGTCTTTGCTCTGGAGTGCATACCTTGCCAATAAAAATGTTCTTGGCATTATCTTCAGTTCCCATATTGTAAGTATCACACTGTCCACTGATAGATTTCTTCTTAGATTCTTGCTCCTGATCTCTGATCTTGTCTAGATCAAAAATCCGCTCCAACTATACCATTCCCTTTGGAATAGTATTAGACTTCAAATTTATCACTCCCTCCAAGTCCAGTTCTACTTCCTGGAGTTCTGTTTCATCAATGATTTGGGAAGCGAAAACATCTATGTTTGTGATGAAGTCTAGGATATGCTTGTCATCCTCAAATACTTGAAAGTTAGTAACATTGTCCAGAACTGATGGCACATGAGTCAATTCTAGAGTAAACTTTTTTAAACCTGACAAAGATAGGGGCTATAGGGTGCTTGCTGCCTGGGCCAGAGTATCTGCAGTTTGATTCTTCTGTCGTGGTATCAGTTGAATATTGAAGGCATCAAATCCCTCAATGAGGTCCCATACTCTATTCCTATAATTAGTCATTCTCCTATCATGGCATGAATATTGTTTCCTTACTTGCTTAATTACCGGCTCAAAATCACCGAAAACTTGCAAAACCTTAACTTTTTTCTTAAGTGCCATAAGAAGTTCATGAATCAATGCCTCATATTCTGCTACATTATTAGTACAATGAAATTGAAGTCTATGGGTTGCAAAGAAGGTTTTACCTTTTGGGCTAATCAGTTTGAACCCTGCTCCACCTCCATGATTGGATTTAGATCCATCAAATCTAAGAGTCCAACATTCAATAGTTGTAGTCCTCTTCATCATATCCTTCGGGTTATTACTGCTGGAGGGTTCCTCAGACAACCTCACTTTCTTTCCTTTATAATCTTCCTGAGGGCTTTGCATGTCTATCTTGACTGCTAGGGTTGGATTTATGCTTTTATGTACTTGTTCTATTGCTGTCTAGCATAAACAACATTCCAGCTCTGAATGGGAAGCATTGTGAACTCTACACCAATTAGCTAAGAGTAACTCTTTGAAATTTGTCCTCCTGCCCAGGTGAACCTGGTTTTCAATACAATGTCTAATGAATTCCTGGAAGCTATCTAGTAGGCTAATATGATTGTCCTCGGATTCATCCTCTTCCTTAATTGATTCTGTTAGAACAGTAGCATTGTTGGATTCTGTCTCTGTATCAATAGACATCGTATGTAGTATCAATACCTCCTCTGAATCTAACTCCTTATAAGGAGTCGACAGCATATAATTTCCCATACCTACTTCTGATATCAGAACTTCATTTGAAGTATTTTGATACTCCGTAATCATGTATTTCATTCTTGGTTCTCTCTCAATTTTGATCTGATTTGGCACCCCTTTCCAGGGAAGCCACATGTGGGAGTGATCAGTAGATACATATCCATTTAAGGCCTTAGTAAAGTCTCTTCCTAGAATTAGGCCATACGCATCAGGGATATCAACTACTTGAATATTGATAACCTGTTGGATTCTTGGGTCAGAAGCTACTTGCATGTGAATCATATTTAATTCTCCCACCACATTTACTTCAGTTCTATCCAACTAAGTTACCTTCTTCTGGGAGTCAGTAGGTGTAATCCCTAAAGCTCTACATACTCCAAATGGCATCACATTAGTAGAAGCACCATAATCTAGTAAGCAGTTATGTAAATTCTTACCGAATATGCGCATAGAGATCAAGAATGGTGGGGTCTCTGTTTTCCCCTAAAACAAATTCAGCTGAGTATCTACCTGAGCAACTTGAGTCTTGTCCTTTTCCTTTCCTTTGTCTCCAAGGGGCAAGTTAGTCCGACTGCAGGCCTGGTTTTGTGTCTTCACAGGCTGAGAACTAGAAACCTTGTTGACATTCTCACTGGAAGATTTATCCAAAAAAATTGGGTGTTCACCATAGGTACCTAGAATTGCATTCCTAATTGCAGGGAACCTCAGTAGCTCAAATGCTGAAAGATTTACCTTCAATTTCTTGAACTCCTCAGTGACATACAGAGCCATTTGCTCCTCACTTAGATTAGTAGGGACCTCTCTGGAAGATTCCTCCACCTTATCTTTACTTGCTTGAACAGTTTTTTCCTTCTGTGGGTCAATTTGAGCTTGTCCTTCCTTTGAAAAGTACTGCCTGGAAACATGTGAAAAGGGAAGATTATTACTAGCATTAGGATCTGGAGGGATATTAAAATTATTAGGAGGAATGGAGGTGGTGAAAGGACCCCCAGCCTGTGGGCGTCTATGGGGCATATCTTTTAAACCATATCCTTTACCCTACCTCTGGAACATCTAAACTTCTTCAACATAAGCTTCTTCCTTATCCAGGGGGCCATTATCATTTGTTGCCTCCTCATTGAATAACTGAGCAACCTCATCTCCATTGCAGACTTGGTCTGCCTTCTCCTCCTGGGAATCATATTCCTCTTTTGGAGCATTTTCTTCACCTGCTGGAAAAGGGGCATGATTTAATACTAGCACAGGAGAGTCATAGGGGATGGAGGGAACAATCTCCTAACCATTTGCATTATTCTCCACTTCATACTAGAAAATAGAGGCTGCAGTTTGGAATTTTGGACATTCTAACTCAGAATGCTGGCTTGTCTTATGGAGCCTACACCATCCTAACAGGGCAGCCTCAGCCAGATACACACCATTGGGAGGCTTTTCTTGACTGACTGGCTGATTAGCAGATTGGTTGATAGGTTGATTGACTGGTTGATCCAATGGAGTAGGGATTCCTCCATTATTAGGTCTTGTATTCCATGTCTTGTTCTGTCCCTGTGACTGTCTCCTATCAAATCCTAGCCCACTACCTTGTCCTCTATCGAAATTCTGTCTTCTATCATTATTGTACCCTCTGTCATTATTGAATCCTCTCTCATTGTTGTAACCTCTATCTTGATTGTATCCTCTGTCATTGTTGTACCCCCTTTCATTACACTGTCCTCTATCAAAATTCTACCCCTGTGGATGTTCTCTGTTCTGACTGGACTGTATATTTCTCTGAGCAGCTTGTAATTGGCCATTTTGATTCCTTAGGTAAGTCACCTCTAGGTTTGACTTCTTTATCTGCTCAGCCATTTCATCAATCCTATCCTTATTTGGATCTCCATAAGGGGTTTGGCTTGGATTACTCTGAGGAGGAACATACATTGTAGCAGATCCCATGGACTGATGCAACACTTCAGAATTCTGCAAGTAAGTAGGGAAACCAGTTGGCTGCTGCTGATACAGGGGCTAGTTAACTTGCTGCTGGGGGAAGTTCATCATAGGAGAGACCTGACTCATAGAGGGACCAGGGTATGTCACCAAAGGCAATTGAGGTACTAGATTCATGATTGGAGTATGATTGGCGAGTGCCTGATTTACTGCCTGAACCTGATTTGGATGTGCAACTGGTCCTAAAGAAGGCAACGGTCTAGCCAAATGTTGCATTAAATCTGTGCTAAGCTTGATAGCTTCTGTATAAGCATCAATTAGGCGAGCTGGAGGGTTGGGTCTCCATTTCAGAAAGGTTGCTGTAAGGCTGTCCAAAGCTTCATAATAGACTCCCAGGGCTTTAGCATTCTCCAAGACATAAGGGTCTTGAAGTCTTGTGTACGCACGATGGAACCTATTATTGAAAATGGATATGGGTTCATTAACCTCTCTCTTGACTCTAGTGAATTGCAGATACAATTCATTGGCACTAATGGGTATTCTGAACTTCTGTAAAAAATTAGTTTCAAGATCATTCCAGTTATGAATTGAACCTAATGGGAGGTGATTGTACCAGTAAAAATCCTCTTCTCCTAATGAATAAGGAAATAACCTATAGGCAACATCTTCATGAGAAATTCCTCTATCTTTGAGACAGGTTTGGAAGATCCTAATATGCTCTTTTGCAGTCCTATTTGGGTCATTAACATGAAATTTTGAACAAAAATGCTCAGGGTTCTTGGGCATAACATTGTAGGCATTAAAAAGCAAGGGAGATGGATTATTAGCAAGGAAAGCCATTGGCAAAAGTGGTGGTGGTGGTTGTGGTTGATTAATGATAGGCTGGGGTTGCTGAATGGGAACTGCCTCAGGGATGGGTATGGCCTCAACTTCTGGAAGTGAAGATACAGATGATACTAGTGAAGGGATGGGTGATGATGATTCTCCCCTTTCTTGAGTCCTCCTTGACCTAGTGGGGAACTTTAATTCCTGTAAATCTTCTTCTCCTAGGGTAGATCTGATACTTCTCCTATATCTCTTAGGAGAGATGGCGTTTAAGAAACGATCCAGTGAGCTCATTCAGGCCCTCCTTCTAGCGCCAATATGTTGATGGTGTTTTCTGCACAGCAACAACTCAGATAGAAAATAATATTCTATCTCTCTTGAAAGGTGAATTCTCAACAACAAGTGCTAAGATCACCCCAAGGTCTCTCGGGTGTCAGGTAATGACAATGCATAAACAACTCAGATAGTATGTGAAATGTTGGTAATCACAATCAGACCTTACTACAAGCAAACTGTATCTTTCCAATTTATAATTTTTTTTTTTGCAATATGACGATCTTAAATCCTAAATCTAACCAGATAATAAAGAAACAAAAAAAGATGAGGGTGTGAGAGATATAATGAAATCTAAACTATTTCCAAGATGAACAATGCAAATGAAAAAATTCCTGAAATAGACCAATCTCAAATAACCAATTCCTGCTTAACCCATAATGCAATATCACAAGAAAGGTGCAATCTTCTAAGGCGTACAAATTTTCAAATCATAGACATTCATCTACAATCGAACTAAGCACAAATAGATGTATGGTCCAGGTTGACTTCACCAGCCTACTACAATCAGATAGTTACTAGGAGTATAGACCAGAGATTGCTACAAACATTCCAAGCATGAAATTATAAACATTATTCACCAAACTAATCTAATTCTAAATCTAACATCAATCCAATATCTTCAAGCAATTTCAAAAGATAGAACAACAGGAACCATGCAAGATAAACTAACACAAAAGAATTCACCAAAGAAACCACAATGCTTTCAATTGTATCAGGTCACCAAAATGTAGCAACAATTCCACTGTTCTGTGTTACAGCACTTGCTTGAAAGAACTAACTACTACTTCCACTACAAAATGCTTTAGCTCTTTTCTGAATCTAGCTTGTCTAATTTTCTATTATCTATCTAACTCCCACAAATGGGGCAGGAACGCCAATTTAAAGAAAACCCTCAAAACATGTCAGCTTAGCCAGACATTTACAAAAGAAAATAGCCAAAACAAGTTGGCCTCAGGAAATTCAAAATAAGGCACATATTAAATGCCGATACATCATCAAGGTCAGCCACAACACATTCCTCAATGCAACTTAGATCAATACATGCCCTATAATAATAGGGAAGCACAAATCACGAAGTGGCATGGTATTAACTACCACCTTCCTTATCCTTGTTTTGATCCAGTGATTCATGAACTTTCAAAAGCACCCTATCCAACTCAGCAATAGGTGGCAAGGGTAGGATTTTGAGCTGACATTCAACTGAGTCAATCTCTTCCCTCAACTGCTTAACCATTTTATCCCAATCACCCTTGTATGCCAGGTGCTTATCCACCATAGCCAGATAAGTAGCCGCATCATCTAATTGGTGCCTTGTCACAAAATCCTCAATATCAAGGGCATAGACATCATGCCACCATTCCCTCAATTGTTCCAAACTCAAGTACCTAGGGGCGATCTTCCTCCTCCCAGTCATTATCTCAAAAAAGGTTATGCAACCATCATAAACATTAGTTAAATTACCATCAATCTACCTCCTTTGTTTGTAGATCTTGATGATTTTCAGCCAGATTTGTAGGGCTTCAAATCACTCCCAAGGCTCATTAACCCTAGATGAAGAGAGAATTCCATCAACAACCAGCTGATCCTTATTATAATCCATGATTGTTTTGGTTTTCTGCAGTAAGAGATCAATGTCCTTATCCTGAGATAAAACATGATCCAACCAATCCTTAGCCCTCATTGCATCCTTCCCAGTTGAAAGGATCTTCTTTATTGCATCATCTCCCTTAGCCTGTACTTGCTGCAACCAGTTCATTATAGCTAGGGTGGAAGCTTTCATCTTTTCTAGCTCAGAGATGGTCTCCTTCGGCAAGAAACCAACAGCAACAGAGGAGGATGGGTGAAAAGATTGTAAGGGCTTCATCAAATCTTCCAGACATTTCCTAAGCCTTTCATTCTCTTTCTTTAGTTCATGTTTAGACTGTGTCTCCTTCCTCAATCTCCCAATGATCACTGCACTGGACCCCTCATACTCTTCAATATCTTGCTCCATAGAAGTGGGCCCAAGATTGATGGTTTGTACATCATAATCCTCCCTAGTTATCTCATCTCTACTTTTACCTGCAGCAGGGGTGGCAATGTGAATAACTCTATTACTAGCTTCATCCCTTTCGATCCTGGAAACCACCTTGGCTATCTTCTTTCTTTTACCCTTTCCAATCTTGGCCAACATTTCATCCCAGTTGAGAGGAGTGTCCTCAACAATGACCTGTTTCCTTTTGATATCCTTGTCTAGCCAATCCGGAATAGCAGGATCCACCTGGGTTTCACCTTTCTTAACCTCTTCATGCTGATCTACCATCTCATCCTTTTCCTTTTCAGGAGATTTATAACCTTTGTTTCCCACTTCTAGCTCCTCTTCATGCAGGGGTGATGGAGTCTTAACAGGAACATCCTCTTTCTCAGGAGATCTACTATCTTTACTACTTGCAGGAGAATCCTCAAATTGTACCAATGGAGAATGATGCATTTCCACATCTGCTACCTCAAACTCAGTAGCTGCACTATGAAGTTCCCCGTCCTTAAATGGTTCCACTTCCTCACTAGTCTTGTGCTCTTCATGAATCATCTCCTCAAGTATAGCCAATGAAGGAGAGGTATCTTTCTGCTGTTCCACAGTGGATGCCGTTGGAAGGGGATCCGCCTTTTGCATAGTCTCCTTGGGAGATGGAGTTCTTGACCTTCTTGAATAAACCTGGGTTTTCTCTCCTGAGCTCTCCACATTAACCACATGAGGGTCTGCCTTATCCTTAGCAATTTCTTGATCTTTCTTCTAAGAGGCCCTGGTTATCCTTGTCCTTTTTGGCTCTGGAGAAGTGTCTTCCTTCTCTGCTTTCTCAAGTTCCTCCTCTTCTGTAGACTTACCTATTTTCAAAGTATGACTCCTCTTCTTTACCTTGGGTTTTCTTTTCTTTTCAGGTTCACCCTCCTTAGGGCCTCTGATTTTAATCTTAAAAGGTGAGTCTACCTTGGTTTTACCTTATGAATTATCCTCACCTGATTCCTCTGAGGTAGAGTGATCATTCAAATTTGTCATCAAATTGAAAGTGCAAGGTACCTTCTCACTCTCCAATTCCCATACTTTATGTTTTAGCCATGACTTGGTGGATTTCATAATAGGAACCATCAGCTCCTCCAACTCAGTTATCTCCCTATCCGACCAGTTTATCTCTCCAATGGGTCTGTCCTTGACTGGTTCGTATGCATGATCCTGGACTAGATTTTCGTCATCCTCCAACTGATCAGGAATCAACTTGACATTGTACATCCTGATTACATCAATTGGAAGCCTAGAATACCTTTTCTTTCTCACCTCAAATTCATCCTTGTTGTTCGCCCAGTAGTCTTCTAGATCATCTTTGTGGTGATAATATTTAGTAGCCTTCTTCTGTGCTTCGCCAGTGATGTCAAAACCTACCCTGTTAGAATGGAAAGAGAAGCCAAAAGTACTCAACTCTTCCCCTGATGCATGAGCCGAATTGATTGAAGGGCAGACTTCACCTGTACCAATTTTCAAGGGAAAATCTCCACCAAACCCTATCTTATGTTTTACATTTTTAACAACAGCATCAAAATCACATATCTTCCGGGTAACCTCCAAGAGTATGATGTGGTCAGTGGGGTATCTTGGCAATTTGTATGGAGCAGTCGGGCATCCATCAATTCTGATATAGGAGAAGGTGGGGAATTGTATAAACCAGGCTCCATATCTTTTAATTAGTTCCTTGGCTCCATCTGAAATTCTCACATGCTCTGCATTTTGAAGCAATCTAGTAATATGCATAGTGAATGTATCATTCACTCTTCGGTAATTCGGACTCCCTAGGTGCAACTCAGGGTACACCTCATAGATGACATCTTGCCCCAATGTTCCATTTGGACTCAATCCCCTGTATGGATAAAATCTGGCAAGTATATATACCACATAAGATGTCATGGTGAATTTATTTGTCTCCAGCACATCTCTCATCCGCCTGTCAATCACTGCACTGATAATCCCTGCCCAGTGGTAATTGAAACCCTGCTTAATCTTGTTAATGACATGGACCATCCAATTCTCCAATTTCCTGACACTTTTCAAGCCTGCCACCCTGCTCAACAGTGTGATTGCATCATATATATCTTGTCAAAACTTGACGCTGTGTAGCTGTTTAGGCAGCTTAGAGAAATGAGATTTTGGCTTCTGTAGCCAAGAGTTGATCATCTACTGAGCTTTGATAGGTTCATCATCATAATAAGTCCTAGCCAAGTCCATGTCTAAGGCACACACACATGGTAAGTCTGGCATATCAAATGCCTGGGCAATGGAGACCGGATTAAAATTTTCCAATACTCTCCCATCTAGACTAATGATCCTCTGTGGATTAAGGTCATAATGCCGGGCACATTCCAATATTTAATTCATAGCATTGTACCGCAGGAAGAAATCTTGCACATGAGCCAGTCCGGATTTCACCATCCCCTTTGTCAAAACTGATAGATCCCTCTGAGCCATCCTTTCTTTGAACTCCTCATATTTCCAAGCTCCTACATTTGTATCAGAGAGCTCTGACCAAACTGAAATCAACTTACTCTCTGGCAACTGGTTCTTCATATCCAACTTTATCCTTTCCGTATCTGTAATTGAAGATCCTTCTGTATCTCCTTTGGACTTTCCTGCTGCTGCCTTTCTCTATTCAGCCTGCATTCATAAAAGAACCTCATGAAAATCCAATTATCATCCATATTTCAATCAAAAGGTTAGCCTCAAAACCATATGAAATCATTTAGATAAATCATTAAACATCAAACTTGAAAATCTGGGAAAATCACGTCGGGGCAGAATTTCGGGGAAATCCGACCCAAACGGACTCCCACAGCCAAGACATCATTTCATCAAATAAATAATCAATACAGACAAAAGAGATGCATGATTATCATAAGATTCATCCATTAAGCGACAAGAAATCATCATCCAACACTTGATTCATTAATTCAATCCCAAAAATCAAAATTAAGTGAAACCAGGCAGAAAACCAGAAAAATCCGGGTGGGCCAGATTTCCGCGGGCAGTTTGAAATTCTGGGAATTCTTCACACTCTGGGAAAATGGCAAAATTCGAGAAAATCCGGGTGCGTGGAAATTCCCCGGACACCTCAGAAACCCGACGACCATTCTTTGCGCAGAAAATTCATGGAGTGATCATACAAACCCCCTATCTGAATCTAATGAACATGAAATCAACCCCAAGAAGCTAAATTTCAATCATAGTTGAATTTAAACTCCCAAGATTCTCAAATGGTTGATCCCTGTAATGAAAGAACAATGCCCTAAATTCGACAGCCAAACTTCCGCGATGAAAGCTAGGGCAAGCTCAAAATTCTCAGACATTATCCCTCAAAATGATTAAACTAGGGCACACCAGGGTCTCAAATGTTACGAACAAGGTCGAGCTAGACACAAGACGCGAGGATCACAATAACTCCACCAAACTTAATAACTCCGAGCGGACATATCAAAACCCTACCTTCACAAATTATACCAAATTATGCACAAACAAGGCAAGACCCCAAAAGAATGCCTAGGCATACAGGTACACCCGAAATTCAATCGACAAATGAAGGGATGCACAGTGCAGGCATTGAAAACTCGTGGAAAGGTGAATCAAACCCTAACTCGATAAATATGTAATCACGAAAAATGAGCAAGGGCCGACTCGAATAATCATCCACGAACAATTTGAAAGATTCAACCACAAAGCACAAAACAAGGGGAAAAGTCAACAATGACTTACCATGAATCAAATCCGATCGAACCCCGAGCCCAAGGAAATCACTGCGAACCAGGGTGCCCTAGCGGCGATAAATCAACACGAACGCCCAAGGAATCCACACGCGAGTAGACCAAATCCAACGACCATTGCTCAAAAATGAACAAACTCAAGCATAAGAGAAGATAGAAAATGAACAATGAAATCAGGAAGAGCGCCAAAAGACCTTAAATTCGCCCACACTCATGCTAGAGAAGATGTACTCTAAGCATTAATGGCTGACAAGACATATCGAGAAAATCCGGAAACCCGAGGTCGAAACGGAATTTTGGGAAAATCTGAGTCAATCGGATTATCCTGGTGGGCATGAATTCCACAGATGACGCACCCCCCCGAGACTCCGAAGGAATCTGGGAAAATCCGCGTGATCCGGATAATCCCAGATTTGACCAGAAACCCGAACCTCATTAAAAACGCAAGTTCCATCGATTCAACCTTCAGGGTAAGACCAAGATAAGTAAGACTAACATCCCGAGACCTCGAAAGGACAAATCCAATAAAAACCAAAGGTCAAGAGACATCAGAAATCAGAAATCAGAGGGTCCCTACTCCAAGTGGGGCATGTGTGCAAAACTGCACAATAGTATGTATCAGTGCATGTATATTGTATGTATGCCTATATGTATGTAAGATTGTATCTACACATGTATGTATGTATGCTTGTATGGATATAGGATTGTATGTACATATGTATGATTCTTGTATGTATTTGTGTATTTCTTTAGAGGGAGGAAGAATTTTAAGAGAGAGAGAGAGAGTTGTGTAGTTATGGTGGGATGGGGAGAGAGAGAGAGTTTGGAGAGAGGGAGAGGGGGTGGAAGTGAGAGTTTAAGAGAGAGGGAGT